>VYZR01113716.1:1719-21344 GCA_013400675.1 Oxylabes madagascariensis
GAGTATCTGGAGTCTACAATGATGTTAAAGTCCTGATTTCTTAGGTGTTATCCTATCCTCCTTTGGATATTGTTGGACTAGTGATTAGAGATGTGTGTCAGAAGAACCTTTCAAGGATGATATAAGTAGGATAAATTACTGGTAGAAGAGGGTACAAATGAATTGTGTTTAACAAATATTTTAGTATTTCAAAATACAAAAAAATAATAGACCAGAGAATAAAAATTCACTCCACAAACTGTATACCAGAGTTTAGTAAACAAGACTATTAAGTTAATATTCTGAATTTCTATCCGGATGCTTTCAAAAATAGCATCTAGTGAGTCAATCTTTGGACAGACTCTTGTGGTACTAGAGGTTGCCCATTAAGAGTAAACCTCCTACTTCTGCATTTCAGAAAGTCAAAGAAGTTATTTGTTTAAAACAGGGATATTTTTAACTTCACAGGCCAGGAGCTCCTAGTTTGTTGACAGGCCACAAAAGATGCACCAGCAATATCAAAGCATCATAATTGTGGATAGAGATACAGTTCCTGTCCCAGCAGGACAGCAATAGCATGGGAGCATCCTGCTTGGCTGGTCTTGATGCAGACTTTTTCTTTGGGTACCCTAAATTACACCCACCATTATTTATTCTTCAGATCTATTAGATTATTTAAATTCAAATTATGAAGGGAATTCCTCAGCAAATAATGTCCTCCAGTTCAGAACTACATTGAAAATAATAAAACGCCTATGTAAAAACAACCTCAGAAAAAATACCAGCTGTATGGGAATAGAGAATCAGTTGAATAATTTCCCCAAACACAGTATACTTTGTAGATATTTCTTCCAAGTACAACCAACTTGAAAGGAAGAGAAACTTTATTCATGGGAATGTAGGTCAGTACAAAATCCTTTTTTTTCCTCCTCAAAGGCCCCATATTTGACAGTCTATATATAATAAATAAGTAATGATTTCATGTGCACAAAACAGGCTAAACAAGTTATGAAAATTGGAGGAAACCCATCTAGGTAGTGTAGATGCAGTTGGTGCTTCTGATCCACTTTGAGGTGGCCTCTAGAGCCTCTGCTGCAAAAAAAATACCTACTGGTCAGCACACCTACAGCATCTTCCCTCCCCTCCCAGGCCTGCAAGCAGCCATCTCCCATGGCCCAGCTGTGTTTGGCCTTGGCTCAGAGCAGGAGCATTTCCCCCCTAAGTGAGAGCCCAGGGACAGCCACCTACCAGGGCTGGGAGATAGGGCTGGTGTGCTCATCTCTGATTTCCCCCTTGCGCCTCCGTCTCTGGGGAGTAACAACTTTATCTTAATGAGCATAATGAGGCAAAATATTTGAAGATGGCAGTGGTGTGACCCAAGAAATGAGAGAAGATGTGCTGTCGCACATTTCTTGATGAGGTGTTTCCATGGTGAGGGAGTGAGGAGGGCTAGGAAGATGAAGGCTGCAATAACATGGAGCAAGGTGTGAATGAAGTGTGCATGAAAAAGGACTATTAGGCTGCGTTAGTATCATAATACAGCTGGCTAAACTATTTAGTGTTTCTCACAAAGTGTTTTGCCTTTGCCACGTTGTGCTTTTCCGTGTTCTCCATGATAGGTAACTCCACCCCATTAAATCTCATTCAAATGAGCTCTTCCAAAGAGTCTCTGTTTGCTGTTTATGAAAAATGTTACACCCAAAAGGTCAATGTTTCCAAAAGGACATATTTTCCTTATAAAAATACCCTTCTCTTGTCCTGTTTGCATATCATTGAATTCAAATCCAAAAACTTAAAACAATGACTAGATATTACTATTCTGTGAAGTGTGTTTTGAAAAAGGCACCACATAAATGGACCTATTTATATGCAAACAGACACATACTGTACTGTAAACTTGAACTTACTCTGGAGTAACTTCTGTATTTAATTGTATTTAATTCTGTACTTAATCTAGCTGGACAAAAGCTACTATTAATGGTTCTCTGTAGCATGCTATACCTTTTCTGACAGATTTTGTACATGATGAACTAAGGTATGCCTCTAGAACTGCTCTTCTACCTTGTAGCAGGTCATAGCAATGTCTGTGAGCTGGTGGACAGCAAGAAAATGAGAAAATGTATTAAACTCTCATGGATCTGTATAGTGACAACTATGTCCTTGCTACCCCATGTCCTACACAATTGTCTATTTCTTCTGATGAATTGTGACAATGTAAAAGGAGGTTTTTAGACCAGAAGGAAGTTAATCTGTTGATATCTTCCACTGAGAATTTTGGTGATAAAATTCTAACTTATTTTTACGCAGTACTCTCCCAATTGTGTGGCAGTACTCTCCCAGGTGTGTTGTGGCTGGGTTGTTCCCTGCTCTTTCATTCTTTCTTTTTATCCTGAAAATTATGTATAAACATAAAAAAACTCCACCTGTGTTATGGCCCTAGTCTGCATTCATGTGTATAGTAGTGGATCTGTTCTACTCAAGATGGGAGATGTAAATTTCCAAATCAGAACAAGATGATGAAGAAAAAAAGACCTTTATTTATTTACATTTCAGTAAAGCTTATGAAAAACCCCTAAGTACATTTGTAAATGCATGTTTGCCATGCCCAGGTGTTATTTTTCGCAATGCCTAACACTGAAGGAAACATCTATTAGAAACTCACTTTTTAATCATGTGCAACTATAATCATATGTTACAATCCATAATCGTAAGTATGATACAACCCTTTAAAATTTATGACATTAATTATAACAACGCTAGTCTCAGCCCATCTGAAATGTTTGGTGCAAGTTGTGGATCAGACTAAAGAAATGAAAGAAATGAGTTGAGTTGAGTTCTTCTTTCTAGCACTGAATGTATGTGAAACAATTGCTGTGCTCCCTGGCATGCCAGGCAAGGCCTTACAAGTTCTTGCAGACCCTAAGTAAATGGATATGTGGCTGAGCTGGTGCCTTGGGGCTAAATGCTCGTGAAATGATAAATCTGAATAAGTAACAAAGCAGCCTGTCAAATACAGAGCACATTGTTAGATGTTGATGCTTGAAGGCCGAGAGGGATGGGTTGCCTGAGGATAAAAATTATGATGTTTACAAGAAGACATGTTAGGTTGTGTAAAATGGCTTCATATTTCAAAGCAGAAAATTGTACTAATGGAACTTTAAGGTTATACTGTTAAAAATCATAACAATTCAAGGAATACTGAAGTTAAGTGTCCCATGGAAAAATTGGTTCAGGTTCCCTGTGTGCCTGTTTTATGGTCCTGTGTTGCATTCAGTAGTACAAATACCAGGCTAACCTACCCTGCAGCAGGCAATGTGCAAGAAGCAAAGCAGAAGTGTAAAATTACCCAAGAGCTCAGCAGAGATAACACTGCTTTAGCAACCTTCTTTTATATTTTTTAGCATAGCAATTAAACCATAAGTGTTCTGCAACTACATTAGCTTAGCTTTAACTTGTCTAATATCCTATCATGCCTGTTCTAAAGAAAAAGAAAGCAATTGCTCCTTTCAGGAGGAAGAAAATAATTTTTTCTGATTAACAAGTTGTTGTCTCTGGACACTGCTGAACCATTGCTGTTCCACAGTTACTGGCAGTGCTGTTCTGCCCATTCCATTGGAGGGGTTCCACTCCAGGTTCATCTGATGATCAGTTCCCTCGGCACGTGCACTGTAAGTATGGGGTACTTCCTCATTTTAGTATTCTAGACTTATATCATTTTGCAATTGCCTCCCTTTTTGTGATGTCAGAGGTTGAAGTAGAACTCATCTCTGCCTCTGGCTTTGCTTTCCAGGCTGGGAAGAGCAGTACAGACTGAGCCCTGGGCTTCCCTCGCAGCTCGCCAGCCTTGTGGCATGGCAGTGTTCGACTTCTATTGCTGAAGCTTTCATGGAGCAGAAGCCAGGCTTTAACTGAGTCATATATTCAAGAGCTTCCAAACTGGAGGAGAATCTGTTCTGGTCTTTGAAGTGTCTGGAAAAGTCACTCTCCTACTGACTCTGTGTAAAATTCTCTACCATACTTTAATCTTCCTCTGTCTCTTGTGTACACCTATCAGCTGCTTCATTTATTTTGTGCCCCAAAGCCACCATTTCTCCTTCTGAAATGTTTCTGTCCATTTGTTGTTTATTTGCAAATCATTTGACCATTTAAATCAGATATTTCAAGTCCTATTAGGGCCTCTAGAAAACTTTATTTGTGTTTCTGCATTTTGAATGATGGAGTAAAGGAGCCTCTGGGAAGCTTGCGCTCCATGGATAAAGTGCACGTTGTAGGTGATATGCAAGTAATTTTCTCTGTACTTTCTATGTCAATAAACACTTCCAGCTTCTATGAAGCTTCCCTCAAAATTCTTTATATTGCTAAGGCATCTATCTTTCTTGAGCTGTAGAAATTTTATTTGAAGTATGTATTAAAAAGCAAAACCAGTTTGGTTCTAATTCTTGAAACAGCTGTTGGTGGTTGTTTGTTTGCTATGCTGAGAGGTGGAGGTATTTTTGCGTCTATCTGAAGTTTTTCAGAAGTAGTCTACAAATGTTTCATTTTCTACTCAGGTGTTCTACCTCTAATATAAATCATGAGAGTCTGTAAATGTAAGTGTTTAGGGTGGGTGGTGGGGGTGTGAGGACTGCTTTTGGCAAGAAGAGGAATGAGGGTTACATGCCAGGAAGATGTCTGCTGAGATAAAACACTGGGTCGGTAGGTATGTTAAAACCAGTTCTGCATCTTTGATTAAAGAATAGTTGTTTTGGACCAGACAGCTCTAAGTAAACACTCTTGGATGGTGAGAGAGGCAATCCTACACCAACCCCTTTTTTACTCCCTGCAAGGTTACTTTGATTCTGGACAATGACTTCATCGCCAGTCAGCCACACAGGCAAGGACGACAGCATGGCGGCAAGTGGATGGCAGCAAGGGATAATTGGATGGCTTCTTTCTTCATGGCTTCAAACATGTTGTGTCTTTATTTAGTTTTGCTGATTACTTTTATCTGCATGGTGCAAAATTGTAGATACACTAATTCAGATACCTGGGTAAAATTGAAGGTTTCATTTTCATCTAGTGGAGCAAAAAGAAAGTAATGTTTAATTTCTCTAGAGACTCAATTTTTAGAAAATTACATACAATATTATGTAGCGAGAAGGAAATTTTTCTACACTATGCTCATTTTCTGAATATGTGCACAGGTCTATAGCATGCCATGGAATTAAGTACTAATTTAATCATTCATTCATTTAATCAGTCATTCTTTGTGGCCTGTGGCTGAGATGTAGTTTAATATGACAAACTTCAAACTTCTATTTCATCCAAGGCATCTTCAACTAACATGGAGCATTCAGTGAATATGAAGAGAAGAAATATGGGTGCTTGTCTTCATCTCATTGATTAATAGATTACTCTAGAATGTTGACAGATAGAAGATGACTTTTCCCTGGGTTCTGTTTGGAAAGAGACAAAGTGTTGTGGTTGATGACAGAAAGTTCTGTAGACTGTCATACCTGTCTGTTACATGTCTTTATTCAGGTTTTTATTTTAATCTTGATTGCTTAGGAGATAAATCTTGTCTCACAGGAAAAGATATATTTCCCTACTTAAGACATTTCTTTAATATCAAAACTCCCCCTCTTACACTAAGATTTATTTAGTGCCATTTCTTTTCCCTGGTCTTTGTATTGTGAATCTGGGTTCTGCTTGACCACATATGTCACAGAGTCTCATGAAAAGTAGAAGGGTAAGATCTGGAACTTCCTCTGAGTCCTTATCCTTTGACACAATGCACAGCTGGGTTTTTTTGCACTGTGTCTAAACACAGTGTTTTTGCAGAATCGGTGAGGATTGTTGGCCTACTACCTGCGATTGCTGTGGAGGAGCACTTGTGTGGAGTTTTTCTCCCTGTTACTAAGGATTATGCAGTTGTGATTCCAGCCAAAAGTGGAGCTTGTACCTGAAGAACTGTGAGTGATGAGAGCTCCCTGGTCTACTCAAAGACTGCAGTTTCCCTCCAATTTGTGGTCCTGCTGACACTGGGCTGGTAGGAAAGCTGCTGCTTTTCAATGAGTAGCACGTTACTCTTCATCCAGTGAACTCACTGACTGCTCTCTTTTGCTCATGCTCTTGGGAGAAGCATCAAGTGACTCTAATTATAGTAGCAGGAGGTGATAACCTCTTCCTTGTTATGTTTGATTTCACAGAGCTCTGGAGTGTGCTGCTGTTTAGTGCCACACAATGACCAGAGGTCCTCTGAAGGTCTGGCAAGAAGTAGCTGGTAATTGTGGGGTTGTCTTTCCTAAGAAGAAAGTACTGCTCAGCCTTGAAGGAATTCCTGCATTCAGAGTTAGACCTTATGAGATGTCAAGCTGCAGGGGAAGCTCATTAATAAGCTCGATGAGATGAAAAGTGAGTGCAAGGTTTCTGAAAGCCCTCTCTCTGTGCAGTTGTCTTCCTAGCTAACATTTGCAACAAACACAACATGGAGGTATCATCACTATTGGCCACCCACCCCACTTCTCCCCCCCGAAAGTCCAGAAAGATGAATAATCACAACAAGAGTCACCTCACATTGGTATCCAGATGTTCTGGGTGCAACATTTCCCTGTTGAAATGCAGGGAAGCCTGTGAGGGGAAGCCAGAAATTAGGACAGCTGATGATGAGACAATCATCTGCCATTTATGTCTAGGTTTTGCTATCTAATAGGGGAATGCAGAGGAGGGTGGTTTATCATAAATGTAGCTTCATGAACACAGTGATTAAAGTGGTTACACTGGAAGTGAGATTTTGGTAAAACGCTTCTCTTTTCCAGAGAGAATTTCAACCCTACTCTAAATTAAGTGCTTTAGGAATTAAGGGATTAAAGAAATCAGTGGAAGAGTCTTTCTATGCCATTCTCTTCTTCAGCCAGGACTGCTTCTATATTTGAAATTTAAATAATTATCAGAGTACAAATCCGTTCCTTTCTCTTGCTTCAGGTTCTCACTCCAGCCTATATAAAACCAGACAAGACACGACGTGAGAGGTTTTTAAAATAAGCTAGAAATGTTCATGTACACTATCCATCTAGGCATTAATGCTATTCATATTCCTATTGTATTGATGGTTCTGACATATGAGTGTTTCTCACAGCTGTGCTGCTCCATTTCATTTTGTCTGAGAAATATTGAAGGTAAGCATGAGAGTGATGCTGTCCTTAGTGGGCAGGTTTGGAACCCTTGAAAATGATGAGTTGTCCTTGGGGCTAGTGCGAGCACATTTGATTGCTTGCAGGCATAGGGCCTCCCAGCCTGGGCAGCGCTTCCAGGATTTATCTCTAAAAGCTGGATGAGCTCAGTTAGGAGAAGCACTATGTTTTGAGGGACCTTGCAGATGAGTATGTAAAAGGATTTTGATATTTTATGTGCCTAGGTTAGCAGATGGCAGATGCAATGCAGTGCACATTTATGTAGAATAAATAATGAATCTTAGAGAAAAGAATAAGAGGAAACATCTGCTGAACTGAAACAGGATGTATCATATTGACTGAGAGAAGAGCAAGTTACCATGGAGAAATTTTCAAAATGGGCAATACACAAAGAGCAAAAAATGCTGTTACTGCAAATTTTTTTAAACTATTTTTTTGTTAGAACACAATGAGTTTATTTAGGAGTGTATGACTGCTGTGAAGGAACATATATATATTTTTATTGGTTTAAAGAACTTCTCCCCACTTGAACACTGAGCACTTAGAGCCATACCATGTCCCATTGCCTACCAAGGGTGCATTTTTCTGAGAAATGTGCCAGTAATTCAACAGAGAGTGAAGCAATGCTTCCCATCTGCATCAGTGTACCAAAAGTGTGATGGCGCAGAGTCTTAAGAAACACAAAGTTTCATGTTAAGGGGTAGGATCTAGTTGCTCTGTTCTGTTGAATTCTTGTGGCTGAGCCCAGAAATGAGCCAATTTCTGGCAATGCTGCCTCAAAGTAACCAGTGAGGTGTTTACTATAAGCAACCAAATTGTTTGAGCTTTTGGTTTGGTGAAAATTACTTTCTAGGTTACTTTCTAGGGAAACAGTCTTCTGGTTCATTCCAGCATTGTTGTGCATGTGTTAGTGAATTAAATTATTTCTTGGTGTTTCCATTTATAGAATGTGAAATAAGATGGCATTGATATTGTTGACAGGTTCAATCTCTGTCTCCTTCCTAGTACTGAATTTAAATATCAGTGCTGTAACTGACCCTATGTCAGATAGGTAAAAAAGGGTCAATTCCCATCTTGAATATCCTATGACCTAATAGTAGAAATAGTGGTAAAACCTTTTTTATTTTTGAGTTTTAATTTGTCTTGGCTTTGTTTTATGAATGTTAAATCAAAGAACTTTTATATGTTAGTTAGCATCAAGCTTGTACATTAGCCAGGAGAAAATCCATGTAAAATCATAAACTTTACACAACTGCATATTGCTATACAAATTTTAGTGATCAGGTAGTATTTAAAGAATGTTATTCTGTTTTCTTTTTATTGTAATATTTGTC
This sequence comes from Oxylabes madagascariensis, assembly GCA_013400675.1. Lineage (NCBI taxonomy): Eukaryota > Metazoa > Chordata > Aves > Passeriformes > Timaliidae > Oxylabes > Oxylabes madagascariensis. The sequence goes on from VYZR01113716.1 coordinate 10,205, forward strand.
AGAAAAACACAGTCAATACTTTCGTCCCTTGTATCCAGATACTGTGCTTATTCATATTTTCAGAATAAATGATCTTGCAATCAGTGAGACTGTGATATACTTACTGTGTGTGTTATAAAAATAGACTGACAGGGATTCTGAGATTCCTATTTTGGTTTTCCCATAACCAAAAAGAAAAAGATTAATAATGTGACCTTTACATTAGAATACCACTAATTATTGCAGTTCAAGTGCTTGCATGCTGATGGGCAAGTACCAGAGAATGAAAGGGAGATTTCCTGGACTATTAGGTACAATGTGTTGCAGTGCAAGAGAGTAGCAACCTTGTGGAAGGGTCTGCACAGATTTCACTTCATGATATGTTGCCTTGATGACAGGATCAAGTATCTACAAAACTGAGTGGTGTTGAGATGACCTCAATAAGTCAAATGAAAATGTGAAGTGGTCTGGAGAACTAAAGGTGCCAAATTCTTCTGAAGACAGAGCTGCTGTCAGCAGCAGCCTTTAAAAGTTCTTGGTTTAGTGGTTCTTTCCCTTCTGGGGCTTAAAATAAAACCAGTTTTTCTCCAAAGAAGTAAAAAATATCTCCACACCACTACAATAGTAAGAGAAATTTGTATCTCTCTAGTGTGTTACCCAGGGACAGGACGATGAGCATACATAGTTGCTCTACATATATGTTCTTATCCCTTTTTACCTGTGGTTTTTTCCTGCTATCAGGTTTGTTTCTGCCTGGTTCACTTCTGCTGAGACTGAAGGTGGATGTTGCAATATCCATCTCTCTTCTTTCTTGAAAGCTTAATGTGAATTAATTTCTTCCTTTGGTCTCCTAATGAAAGAAGTAACTCTAGCTGCAAAGCTATTCACTCTTATCTTGGTAATTTTATGGGCCACTTGCTATTGTTGTGCTATTATCTAATTCAACACATTTCAAAAAATAGGAACATGGTACAAAAAAAGAAAAAGAGGAATATGATTTTAAAAATAAAAAAAATTAAAAATTTACTGGGAAACTTGATGAATTGGCATGTTACGTTTGCTTGTCTGTAAAGCGTCCACTTAAATACAAACCAGCAAGCAGGGAAACAAATGTCTGGGATGTCATTCATAATAAACATGGATAAGAATTTGATTTAACATTCAAGAAAATCAGGCACTTTATGATGTTGAGACAAGAAAAATTACTATAACTGGAGAAATGTAATGATTGGACAAAGCCAAACTACATGGATAGGAATACTGAGAGCTTAAAATGGTAAGCTTCTGTGTGTTACGAATATTATCATGATTAATAAATATTCTGACAGAAATACTAGAAGGCAGTAAAGATTCTGCTGAGAGTTATGAAGTTTTCCTTGGAGAACAGGATTTGAAATTCTTCGCAATATCTTAAAAGGGGTCACTATAGACCCAAAAACTTAGTTTCCACCAAATGTTATTCTATTTTGAACTGTTAATATTTGTGAATTATTGGCAGCTGTGATCTAACAATTATGCCATCTTTCCTTATTTACATTTCCTGTCTGATGTAAAATCTCAGCATATTGTATGTCATTTGGCCTTCTTCACTGCTTTATATTTTTCCATATTTATCCAAGTCAATGAGAAAAATATTTAAATTGGCATTATAGAATATTCCTGTAAAACAAAAATATTTGCTAATTGAATGTAGAGAAGAGTGACCAAGACAAGACAGTTGTGTTAAAATATCCCTCCTAATGTGCAAAACATGCACATTATATATTTTAAACATGATTTTGCTTGGGTAATTCTGTTTGAGATGCGGCTGTAAATAAGTTAGTCGAAGACTGAGTTGCCTTTTACAAGATTTGCATCTGTATGCATACAAAATGTATTTTATAAATGTATGTGTGCATGGCAGCAAATGAGATAAATAGCACAGGAGATATGTATATGTGTTTATATGGTTTTGGCAACTTAAATTGCAAGGTTTAAGCCACTGGTTTCATTTTCCACATTCCAGGTCTCAGAAAGGCCTCAAAGAGCTGCTAATTCTAGAACAAACCAAACCTCTGCTTGCTTTGATAGGTATTTGAGAAATGTCTACGCACTCCTTTCCCAGTGGAGAAACCCCCTAAGTCCAAGTGCCTGAGCTGACACAGCAGCTTGGCAGCAGACCCAGGAATGGGGTTTGGGCTGCCCCAGCCTCTGGTCCTGTGGCTGTGCTACCACTCTGGGCATGGGCTGCCAGCACAGCCCTCCACAGGCATCACGGGCACTGCAGCCAGGATTATTTGTTCTGGCAGCAGCTGTTTGCTCCCAGTCACTGTCTTCTCCCTTGCCCCATCATTTGTAGTAAACTCAAAAAATTCATTTATGCAATGTGAGGGAGGCCATGGCTGCTTCAGTAAGTTGTGCTGTCCCTGCAACTGAAAGAAACCCAGGCTGAATTCAATAAATCATATCAAAGTATTTCCATATAGACATTTCTATCATCTTTGTGTAGAGGCTCCAAACCATTTGTTAAAATGCAGATAGTCTAATTGAATCTGAGTAAGGAGCTGGAGAGTTGCTATCAAAACACATGCCTCTGTCATAAGGTACATACCTTATTTTTCATTTCCATGATGAGCCATTAAATTAGCTTACACTGGTAGGTTTTATCATACGCTGTGAAGCTCCATGTCTCATAGATCAGGTTGTTATTACACAAATTTTTTACTGATTTTGCTCCCAGGAATTTGAAAAGGGGAGAAAATTGGAAGAACATTAGGTAGAACCAGGAAAAATATATTTTAGTGGCTGAAAAACATTACACATAAGTGATTTTATTATTTTTATGTGCAACATGACATCTTGCCTATTCAACCATTGAAAGACATATTAAATGAAAACTCAGTGAATGTGTGCAAAAACATTTGCAATTATAGGGTACTCATAACAATCACATATTTTAAAAGTAGGTGTTTTAATGGATCAAGCTTTGGGCAGGGGATAAGGACCTGCTTTCATACAGCTACTGACCTTCCGTAAATCTCGACACTTCCATTCTCCTGTTCCTTTTCCCATAATTTACAGTCAAATACAAAAGAGAACATCTCTGGAACAAGTAGTAAATCTTCAGCATTCAGAGCCTGTCCAGTATAAAACCCACCCTGGTCTTGACTGGAACTTCACCACCATGTAAAAACATTGTTACTAGTCCTATATTAGGTCTTGAATCTGGTTTCAGATTCAAGAGAGGAAATGCCTGCATAAAACTTGCTTTAAGAAGTTAGAGGATTGTTGTAGGAAAGCTTTAAAGCCTGCAGTGCCTGGCAGCACAATCACTCTCGTGTCAAATTATTAATTAATGTTCCTCTTTATTGCATTCTGTGCCCATATATAGAAACAACCCATACCACAGCCCAGGGATTTTAATGATGTTACAATAGAAATGTCCTTGACTGTTTTATTCAGGGGTCCCTTGTAGGAGCTTGCCAGGGCTGGTAAAGCCTCCTGCTGCTTCAGTGCAAGGCCACAAGAGCTCTTTGGGAATAGAGGAACAGCTGGCTTGGGAATTTCCCTTCTTCTTTCACTTGTTCCCTACCTTTGTTTTCCTAGCACTGAGCATAAACCAAACCCTACTGTTCGAGTCTGCCTTGTGCAGGAGCCTGGTGTGTGATTAACCTGGGAGGCAGGCATTGCCTGTGCAGATATGTGGGGAGTGACAGTCCCACCTTCCAGAGCTCATGATCAAAAAATATTCAATGACTGTTTAGGATATTGGTGTCTTTGGACTGGTGCCTGAAATTTCTCAGTATAAAGCAACATCAAATGAAAGAGTATTAAACAATGTATTGCTATGAAGCCAGCAGTCTGTGTGCTGTTACATATGGTGATACCTAGACAGGAATTATATAGTCATGTGGATGCAATGACTGAACCTGTACTTCAGATTTTAATGGTGCTGCAGTAAAGGAAGTCCATCTTTTAAAAGATGCTTAAGATATATTTGGAGAAGATAAATTGTGGTTTACTGCGTTGTGAGTCAAATGAGAAATGGTCCTCAATTTAGGCCATGCTTGGAGTTTTTTTCCCGCATGGATTATCAAAATGCTGGATTTTCATCCCAATAACAAGATAATAGTACAGTGCATTTGATCTTCTGCATTTTGATTTTGCATTCTCTGCAGAGCAGCAGCCCATGCATCTGTAGGCACCCAGCTCAGCAGGGCCAGCTCCTGTCCTTTCCTGCTTAAGCCCCAGAGGTGAATCCCTGTAGTTGTGTCTTCCTGTTAAAACACACAGTAGGTAATTTTGTCCTTTCAAATCCACTGTTTTGCTATCATTTACTCAGAAAGATGGCAGGAGTGTTTACTTTCTTGTTAGAGCTGTAGTAATTTTCATTGACTCCAAGATATTGAATTGTTTTGAAAGACCCAATATTTACTCTGATAACTGCTTTTTCCACTATATTAGTTTTGGAGATGGTTTAAAGTGTCTTCAGTTTTGACTGCAGAAGATGGTGAATCATAGTTATTTCCCTGTGTTACCTATTTAATTTCAGAATCCCCCATGGGTTTGTGTCCTGCAGGATGTCAGGATATTTATTCCTTCAGTTGCCCTCTAAAATTCCTCTTTGACATTGCTGGAAAGCCTTTGGGTTAATTTCCATCAGGATTTGAGATAACACACATTCAGTGCTCTTTTCAGTGCTGCTGATAGAAACATTCACCTGGTAGAGGTTAGAAACTTATTTTTAGAGGCACAGGCCTGACCTAAAGGCAAAATATAGAAACCAGTGGAACTCAAAATTGCATGTGCCACAATCCCTGCGTTACACTGGTCTGCAGGGGGCCAGAGCATCAGGTCTGACTCGTGGGCTCATCACTTTCGGGGACAGGATGGTGTCATCGGGGAGCAGCGCGCAAGGACAGCATGAGAGGCAGATCTGCTCGAGAGCATGGAGCCCGCACCTTGAATCGGTGAGTTGGCTTCCTGCCTCTCTGATAACTTAGGCCAGGATGGGCTGACCTTTGGAGGCATGTGGGCTGCCTTCAGATTTTGGGGGTGTCCGGTTTGCCTGCTGGCACCCCCCCAGGCTGCCCTCTTTTGCTTCTGCTCCCAGGGAGAGGCGGCGGGACAGACTGATGTGAGCCCTGAGCTGCCCGATGCTGATGTAAGCTTTTAGCAGCACAGCACTCTGCGGCCTGAAGGCGATTACAGCTCTGGCAGAAACAGGATATTTAAGACTAATTCAGAACTCAAATGATTATTAGTAGTGTTGCAGTGAGATAGTGTTTGTGGGGAAAAGCGGCACTTTTCAAAGTTATCACAGCACTAAATGGTGGAGGAATCGCTGGCTTTACGGAGCAGCTCCTAGACTTCAGGCACTTGCCTTTTTTTTTTTTTTTGATTTGTTGTGACCATCCTAAGTAGGTCAGTGTATATTTCAAACATTTCACAAAATGCTGGAGCTCTTAAAGCCTGATTAGGAGAGGTTATTAAATGCTTGCTTTCAGTGTTTGCTCCTTTGTTCAGTGCATCAGGTTTTAGTTCATGTTCTTTATATCTTAATATTGCTTTGTTGCTCGTGGAACAGACTGCAAATTATTTTTGCTAATGTTTTTTTAAAAGTCTAAATGGCTTGGAATTTTTTTTGCTTTGTTTTTTTTGACGCAACGGCTTTTACTACTTGGCAACATTATATGTAGAGTGAAGCTTTCTGTTGTTTCTCATTTCTATTTCATAATACTTTAATACTTTTTAAAATGTCCATTAAGTATAATGATTTTGCTTTACTTACTCCCTATATTGGACTGCTGAGACCCATATAATCTTTTTCTTTCCCACTCATGAGTTTTGTTTTCCTTTTAGGGCATGGTTTGTCTTTAGAAGAATGTTTTTCATGTCTGATAGCCTTTGTTGTTCTCTTCCTCATACTGCCTTTTGGAGATGGAGAACTAGGGAGACCTACTAGACTGCTTTTGCGTTTGGGGTTGGTTTTACATTTATTCTCTTGATGTGCTTTTAATCATGCCTTTCTTATATCTTCATGAAGTGGCCTGGCACAAGCACATATTTTAGTGTTTTATCACTCAGGCTTTCTTTTAGCTAACTTCCGTGTTCTTATGTAATTCCTCTCTTTAACAAGTAAAATGGGGATGCACTCTGTCCATGGGGCCAGGCATTTTCTTCAGTGCTGTGTTGAACAGCAACTACTACAGGTGAGAGGAAGACCTGGGCTTGTCAAGGGAAGAGGGGATGCACTGTTCAAAGGGTAGGGGGATCAGAGGGAGAAACAAGTGGCTGTAGAAAATACCAGGTTCAGGTTACTTTGAAAAATACAGGATAATTTAGTCATTGTGGAAAAGGACAGAGAGACAGAAAGAAGAGAAACTAAGGGGGATGAGAAGAAGAGAAGTTGATAAAGACACTATATCCATTACCAAGTGGATGGACACTATATGGGAGCAATAGGAAAAATATTCAGCTGTCTCTATTAATACCGAAGTGCGCATAAGAGCTTGCTGCAAAGAGTAGGGCTCCCCCATAGTGGTAGTCCCTAATCTAAGCTTTACATAACATGTCTGCATACAACCTAATTTATATTTGTCATTAATGGAGATGCAGCAACTACTTAGTAGTAGAACCCTTAGTAAAGGTCTACTTACACTGAGTGAAATGTTGTCAGTCTGACTCTAGAGCTGAAGGAACTCAGAGTCCTCTGGTGGTCTGAAAGTCTGTATAAGAAAAAAAAAATATGAGTAACATATATACTTTCATAATATTTATACAGCTGTAAGAGTTTTACTTTACTTAAAAATTTCAGCAACTGCATGTTATCCAGAAATATTTCCATCAGCCTTTTGAACAACGAACTTAAGATCATGTGAATCTTAGCCCAAAGCCCAACACATTGTATTGTGAGTTGATAGATCTGAACACCCGTTCTTTATTAGTACCTTTATTTTTTCTTTCTGAAGAATATTTTCTTTGCTGCCTTAAAACTGATATGATAAGCAGATCAATTGCATCAATCTGTATTCCTGAAAGATAGGACAGATATATATTGTAGCTGCAGATGTTATGAAAGTTTGACAAAAAATGTCTCATAACTTCTGTAGTGTTCAAGGTCATAGAAAAAAAATTCTCACATACGGCAGGAACTTGGTTTTAACCTCTGAGTCATAAAATAGAAGCTGTAAAACAAGTCTTTGAAGTATAGTAGAAGAATATTAGTTGTTTTCTACTGACAATTCATTTTGTAGGTGCTGAATTAGACACAACTCTGTATCACCAGTCATTCCTCCAGAGAGAGAAAGTGTATGGTCAGCATAGACTAATGTCTTTTTATGCGGAAAGGTTTTTATTCCATTAGTAGAGTAGCTTGTTGAAATAATAAAACATGTACTCTTCACCTCTTATTTTCATTTCCTGATGTATGATAGCTTGAACTGCTGTTGAGTAAAATTTGCAGCAAATGTTCTTCCTTGTTCTCATTTGATATAGTTCACACTCCATTAACATCCTGATAGAGAGAAGGACGTTACTGCCTAACTTTTTATTTTCTTCTACCTCTGAGATGACTTTGGGATACCATACCGTGACTGCAGAACATCACACAGATTTTAGATAATGTCAGTGCAGTGGGATGAATTCTGCAGTGATACTCAGATGTTGCCCGCACAGGCCTTCTGAGAAAATTGTTTTCTTTGTGCACCAAGATTTTTCCCACACTTTAAGTATCAACAAATGGTTTGTTTTCATATTTTCATGGAAGAGGAGAGAGTTAACGGACTGTTGGTCTGACCAGTGTGTTGGAGGGGTGGCAACTCCACCCTCGAATCCACTGATCCCTTTAGAATTCCATAAAATGTCAAAGATGTAAATAAAGTTCCTTGTTTTCCAGCACGACTCAGTGTGTGGGAGCAATTCTTTCCTGTCTCCGTTCCACACTCAGACTCAAAATAAATTTAATAATCATATTTTGAATGCTTTTAATTTTTTTCGTTAGATTACAGGTGAATTTATCCTATTGTGCACACATCTACTGAAGCACTCACATTGTGAATGCCACTCTCGTTCTTGTGCTGCCATTCTCTATGCTTAACTTTGGTTAAGCATATCTGCAGCCCCCGGTTTAAAGAAAATGATTTCCCATTGGGAAAAAAATCACTTGTTCGTGACATTGAAATAGAAAGGTTGTTTTTGTAAAAACAGAATTTACTTTTTCTATTTCAGGTTGTTTAATGCAGTTAAATATTATTTATTTTTCAGATGAAGAATTCTTTTCCATGTGTCTGTAGTCATTTCTTCATCACAAATTATATAAAAGTGGTGATTGTATTTGAAAAATTGTCTCTTATACAGGTAGGACAAAACTAGAGTCTGTAAGTCATCTGATGGAGTGAGATACTGAATACAAGATTAGTTTGAATACAAACAATTGTTAAAGAGGTAGAGATCTAAAGACAGATACCAAAGGACCTGTCTGGGTGGAAAAGATAAGGTGGCGTAGATCACTTTAATGAGTGTTTCAGCTGAAATTCAGAATTAAAGTGCCTAAAATTGACACTAGGAAATACTGAATGCTTTTCATTCTTTTTAACTGAAATGAAAATAGAACTTCTTTTGTCATCTGAGAGGGTTGTGTTCATCAATCTGAATACATGGCCTGTCAGAAACAATAAGTATTTGCAGATTCCTTTGAGGTCACTGGGAGTTGAGGGATAAGCAACCTTTTAAGTCTACCCTGAGTGTCTGTGACAGAGTGCATGAGCCTTGGGGCAGGTGGCGCAAGGAAAGGGTTAATTAAACAAACCTCAATGGAGGGGCCAGCAGTTTATTCTTATCTGAGGATCTGCAGGGGTATTGGGTTGGATCTGTGAGTGTCTGTGACTCTCTCCAGTCTCTGTCAAGTGAAACAGAAGGAAGGGATTAAAATGAGGAGGCATTTGGACAATGTTTTAACTTTTGGTGAGCCCTGAATTGGTCAGACAGTTGAAACTGAATGATCCTTGTAGGTCTCTCCCAACTGAAAATAGTCTACTCTATTCTACAGTTTTCCTCCAGAAAACTTCATAGAAGAAGCCCAGCTATTAATGGGAAGACTGAGATCAAGCAAACTCAGGGACAGCGGTGCCCACGTTTGGAAGACCTTATTTAACTTAGTCTTTGAATTGGTGTCACTCTGTTACAACAAGAAGGGGTTTGGTATCTGCAGAAAGGTGTTCCAGAGCATCACACTGGCCATCAGACTATACTTAATTGCTTTGATTCCTTCATAATTTGGGTACTCTAAGACCAGCTGCATGTGCTCAGAGGAGACTTGAACTGACGCTGCTCTGACCTTCTACTCTTGTCCTGTTTTTTTAACTGATTTTGTCACAAAGGCTGCAGACCAGAACCAAATTTTCTCCTTATCACCAGTTTGATTCCAAAGCACCATGTAAAAAGTGTTTTTCATCTGCAAAACAAACCATAGAATAAGGCAAACCTCTTGGTGGTGTACCTGTGCTATTACAATATTTGAGTGTGGGTAATATCAGCAGGTTTCGCCCCACAGTGTGACTCCTGCAATACCTCAGCAGTAAAAGTGTTGGTAAGAACTGCTGACTTCCAAGAAGATTAAGAGAGGGGAAAATAAGGAGGCTGTAAGTTATATTTTGCTTTGTTAATAAATGTTTTAATCTAAATTTTTCTTAAAACAATCCTTTCTAGGATTTGTATTTTGGATTCCTAAATGTCATTTAAGAGTCACAAGCAACTCTTAATTAGATTTGTAAGTCCTTAAAATCAGATACCAATATTTTTGGTAGACAAAACATGAGGTATTTTTGCCTGTGATTTAAGCTGGATTTGAAGTTGATATATTTGAAGGCTGACCTGAGTCAACTCTAGTGGGAATAAATCAGAAGGTTCTGATATGGGCTCTGTGTTAGATGGTGCTCAAGATCTCTTAATTGTGTAAATCAGAAGCCTTAGAAGTCTCAGTTCATGTTAGCAGCCATGTGAAGAATTGCTGAGATTGTCTCAGAACCTCACGAGGCACTGTAGCCTTCAACTGACTGGTTTTTTGGCACCTTTCTAAATCTGCCCGGCATGAAGCACTGTGTAGGGAGGAGAATTCCTGCATCTGTCTTCTTGTTTTGGTTCCTCTTGGTTAGTTCAGAAAACCAAGATTTTGCAAACTTACAGTGTCTTGACTGGTATCAGTTTTTCATTCTAATTTCTTAGAAAACAGCCAATACTGCAGAATTATGGCAGCCCCTCGTCAGGTGATAGGAAAGCAAAGATTTGTCACTGCACACAGCGTGCCTGAGCGTCATGGAGGAGCGTGTGCCAAGCTGTGTGCCACAAACACACAACTCTCAGGGTAACCACTCACAACATACTCTGTAAGTCCCTTGGAAGGCTGTGGAGATTGGGAAGAAAGGCTTTATTTGACTTCAGGGTTATGACTGAGCTGTTAGGTGAGAATTTGGTTTCATCTTGGACTGCAGGTAAGCTGCAATTTTTCCTAAAGTACAGACATTGTGTGAAACTTCTGAAGAAGATAAAGGGTCATCCAGACACCTTTAACTGATTTAGGGCTTCTTCGTCATTATCTAAGATTTCTGTGCACTTCATAGGATTTCACAAGAAATAGCAGTTGATGTCCTGATTTTTTAAAAGAAACTTTGTGAAAGATCAGGAGATGTGACAGACCACCTATTTGAGCTGATTGCATCAAGTAAAACCTCGGTACTTGTTATGGCAAATTTTATTCCATATATACAATACTACACTTGCTTTCGTATGTCTGGAATTTTAGTTTTTCGTATGTACCCGTGAGGGAAAATAAGTTATTTGTGCTCTTTGACAGCCTCCTGTAGTTTTAACACTTGCAGATAACTTACATTTCATGTTTTCTTCATGATTTAAATGTTTCATATTACTTCTGCTTCCTTGCTCTCCTTTGTGTTTTGCTTGTCTGCTATAGGAAAAATTCTTCCAGTTTTATCTGGTGTGATCTTGTAGGAAGATTCAGTCTCTTAGTAAACAAAAAACATTGAATTCTATTTGGATGAAAATTCTTTTTACTCTAATTTTTGTATAATGTATGCATTGCATTTTGACTCCTGGAATTTCTGAAATATGACAAATATGACACTGTCTAGAAATTATAGGTGTCAAGCAAGCAGCCTCAAAGTGA
>VYZR01113716.1:35448-46325 GCA_013400675.1 Oxylabes madagascariensis
AGAACCTTGTGCATCATATATGTTGCCCTGTGTAAGTAAAATTGTGCAAAAATTAAAGGTTGGTGTACTCTGATGACGCACATTTTAAATGGGACTTAGAAGAAAAAGTATTTTTTCCTTTTCTGTGATGGCCAAAACCACACAAAAATCACAGACAGCTGATCAGATTAGCTTCTTGAAATATTCATTTAGGGATGTCTGAAAAATACTGTGTCTCACAAGTAGAAAAATACATTTTGTATTCTGCGGTTTGTTCCCTAAGTCATCACTTCCAGGGCTGCTCCTGAGAAAAGGACACTGGATTGGTGGAACACTCTGTGTGTGTGTCTGCAGTTTAGAAGGTCTCTCTGACTAATTATTTTGCTTTTTAAAAAAGCCCCCAAATAAATGTTATTGCAATACCTGACTATAAAGGGTTCTCTATCTGCTTATTTGCCTTCTGCTTTCCATAGACCTGTGGAGATTTTTCTATACATCCAACATCTGTGGTGGAAAAAGATGTGGTAGTCCAGCCTCCAGCCACGAGTGCCAGAGCTATGGGTGCCTTACAGAGATATCCCTTCTCACCACTGTCTTCAGAGGACGACCACTGTCTTCCCATTGTTCTCTTTTCTTTGTAGTTTGCTCCTTCTCACAAGACCAGCACCCATTCCCAGGTGCTATTGATGGAGCCTTGCTGGAGGAGGAAATATTAAAATACTTCATGTGGGATTTGAGTGAATTTCCCTCATGCCTGAAGTTTGTCCTCCTTTCATTCACTTTGTGCTTACTTTTCTTACCTATTTTCCCCCCCTGTGTGGATGACGCAGAACTTCATGATGAAAGTGGAGTATTGAAACAATGAAAAGGACTTATCTGTGCCTTGACTATATGTGCAGGATTCTGTCAGTCAAGGATTGTGTTTGTGCCTCCTGGCATATCCAATCTCCTCTTGCTTCCTACCTATTTTCTCTTCTCTTCATTCCAAGATTTCATTCAAACCATCATAAGGAGCTGATTTTCTGTAAGGCATATTTTATCTTTTGTAAAACTTTAAGCTCTCTGTGTTGTATTTTTGATCTGTTAGAGCTCGTCTAAAGGTTATTCTTTTATTAAGAGGTGGTCATTTGAAAATGATGATTCAAAAAGCTAGAGAAGGCTGCAGTTATGCTAAAACAAATTAGCACCTAACATTTGAAACTAACATTTTCTTCAGAGTAAAATGTCAGTGTAGTTACAAATTGTATCTCTCCCTCCCCTATTTATAGTGGCAATAAAGACTAAGCCAGTCATAGTTTCACTCACATATTTCAGAAGAGACTTTGAAAGTTGGACACTTTTCTCTTTTATCAAAAAACTACTAATGCTATTAATTTGGCAAAAGATAATTTTGTGTACATTTTAAAATGTTTTAAGTATCTCATGTGAAATAACTTTTCACTCATGTGGAAAACATATTACTTAACAATAAAGGAATAATAGTGATGACCTGCTGTGACTGATAGCTAATGGGTATTCCTTTAAGAACGTATTGAGCCTAAGTTCTTATTTGATTTGATTAAAAGATCAGAACAAGTGAAAAAGCTTTGAACTGACATTGTAAAGATTTTAGCACTTTTAGTTATTACAGCCAAGTAGTATAGCACCGAGAACAGTCAAATCACAGAACGCTGCTGGAGTTTAGCAATAATTTAAATATGGTATAAATATTTGAATTTTGACTGTGTCTGATATATAGAAAAAGGTAGCATTCTGCAAAAAAAAGTACTTGTTATGAGTTGCATGGGCAGCTGCTCACAGTTGAGTGTTCTGTTTGGAATTACTTAGTGATTAACTCACCTCATCAGGATAAAGTACCCAGGCCTGCCATCACAGTTGCCATCAATTGGAAATCTTAGCAACAGTCCTGGCAAACACTTCAAACATGAAAGGCTGTGTTTTCACACACTTGCCCCCTTGCTTTGTTCTTCGGATGGTGCACCCTTCGGTATGTGCACTTACCTGTGTCTGAGTGTGCCTGGGCTCCTGTAACGCTTCAGGCAGGGAAGGGAACCACGTGCAGTTGTCAAAAGGCATCCCGAGGACACCCCCAGGTGAGGGACAGTAGTGGTGTACCTATACTGATTTAGAAAAACCATAACCTTGATATAGTTTAATCTTTACAAAGACTTTATTGGTAAGCCGCAGACCTGTGTACTCAGGCAAATCAGGACTTTGAAGGTCTTGGAACCAAAGCAAAATATAAGATGTAGAAGTGATAAAATAATAAAGAACATTAATTTTGCCCTTACTGATGGTATTTCTGGGGTTTTGGCAGAATAAGGTATTTAGATTCTACAGCTTTAAATGCTTTTATCTTTAAGAAAGTTTTTTGCTATGGTTTAATTTTCTATATTTTGAATACAAGGAAATATAGTAGACCTGAAGGGTTTTTTTCTGACTTCTTTTTTTTTTAAAGACATGGAACTGAAATTAAGTTTTTATTGCTGAGTAGTAAATCTCTGGAACAGAATTTCCTGATATAAATGACAACTCTGCTTTAATTATAGCATCTTCTAGCCAGTTATTATATTAAAGCAGGACCCTTAACAGACTTTCCTTTTTAAGACCATATTCAAGAGTAACAGGACTTGCCACAATGACAGCTTACTTTCTGTTGGAAGGGTTCACTTGTCTTTGAATGAATGACTAGGTTCCTTTTGCATGGTTTATTTTCCTAGCAAGAATGTCTTCAGATTTGTGTGAAATGTTTTAAAATGGGTCTCAATATATTGAATGTGAAGCATCTTCTGTATTATGCAACTATTTCAGAAATCATATATGGAGAAATAAAGCACTGGTACATAGTTCTAAGAAAGCTTTAACATCTGCAAAATTAACTTGTCGCTGATTTTGCATGCTTCAGTTACTAGAAAATGTAGCTCTCTGAAGCACCAAGTTGTTTTTTTTTTTATTATTGCATTACATACCTATCTGTGACTTGCATCTGAAATTGTTTTCATCACTGATCTTGTTCTTTTGGTGCCTATACATTTATTTCTCATTTCATGCTGAAAATGTTATGCCATCTGGTTACTTGCGTAATTTCTAAAGAGAAGACTTCATTAATTTGCAGTTTTAACTTCTGCACCTGCAACTTCCATTTACTGGTGTTGCAGTTGTTGCCTGTCAATAGTTCAGAAAGAGGCTGCTGAAGTTGAAATATTTCTGTATACATGCCTTTCTCTCTTTAGATACTTGCAGGCCAAAATTTGGGGGAGGATTTGGTAGGCTGAGAAAACACCACATCCTGAACTGTACAGCATCAACTCCCAATTTTTCCTGGTTCACGTGCAAGGGATCCTCTCCTCTCCCCAGCTCTTTATGTGCAAATGTAAACTAAATTCCATGGTTGCCCAAAAAAGGAAATTTTAAGCTTTGCAAATGCTTTGTTTGGATTAATAACATCTATAGTCACGTTTCTTTTATCCCAGAGGGCACAAACATTTCTTAAGTTAATAGTGGTATCATAACCTATCTAATATGCTATGGTAAAAATGCCTTCTGTTAGGTAACTCTTAACAAATTTTTGTTGTCATATTTCAGCAGTAATTTATTTTCTAGGCAGGAAGGAGGAGAGGTTAGTTTTGAAACTAAAAGGACAATGTTTTAAACAGTGTATGGAAAGTGTACCATTTTCTAAAAATATTACTTGTTTACTTATATGTGATTATTCAAAAACAAAGACTGCACTGTTGGTCCCTTAATATTAATTTCTGCTGTGTGAGGCTGTGACAGAGTTTATTCATTGACCTAAAGCACTAGAAAACTTCCTATAGCACTTTATGAAAACCTGACAAACTGAACTGCTTTTTGCTTAATGGCATGTTACATCAATATGATGTCTCTACCTAGCTGAAGGTGGCTATCTGAAATCTAAGGGAAAAGGGGCTGGGTTTGTTTTGAACTTTTTGTTTGGATTTTTTTGTTTGTTTGTTTTTGGGTTTGTGGGTTTGTTTTGGGTTTTTTTAGATCAAAAGAGTACCTTGGGGTTTCAAAAAGCCTGAGAGCTGATGAAAGACTAGCTCCCTGGGGAGCTTCAATAAGAACCCGTAGTGAAGAAGGAGGGATTGGCAGGAAAAGACTTGCCCCACTGTTGGGAGCAGCCCAGGCCTCCAGGGCAGCTGGGCTGGGGAGAGAGGACCTGTGCAGGTGGGTGATGGGGAGCTGGCAGCAACCCTGGGCTGCACCTTCACGCTGTTCAGCCCAGAGTGCGCTGATTTACTGTGTCTACATCCAGCTGGAAACACAGTCAGCTAAGCAACCTCAGTTTGTGTTCTGGAATGGTTTATTTCAGGGTTTGGGGGGATTTTGGGGTGGAGGGTTTTTTGTGTTTTGGGTTTTTGGGGGATTTTTTTTTAAGGGTTTGATGCTCATAGCTGGAATCATCAGCATCACATCTCAGAGCCTTTAAAACAAACAAACAAAGAGGACATTTTTTGAGGAACACCATGCCATAGACTGCAGGAAGCTAAAAGGGATGAATGACTAGAAAGGAATCAAATCCTCCCAGAAATGGCAGTCAGGCATGGGATGGTTTAATTGCTGGGACTTTGGAGAAAGGTTGTACATCTACCGTTGGACAGATTTAAAGGTATTCAAGGTTTGAGATTATAAATAGCTTCTGAATAAGTTTGATAATACAGAATGACAAAACTCTGGGGGTTGGGAAGGCCTAGTCCAACCCCCAGCTGAGGCAGACTCTGCTAGAGCAGGCAGGTCAGTGCTGTGCCTGGTTGGGTGTTGTTTGTAGCCAAAGATGAGGACATCATGCCCTCCCTGTTCAAATTGTGCCAGTGTCTGACCACCTTCACTCTATAAAAATCCTTAAGTTCTTTTTTTCCCCCCGTGGTTCAATTTGCACTCATTGTCTCTTGTCCTGTTGCTGGGCACCACTGAGAAGAGCCCAGCTCCATCCCTTTTTATCCCCACATCAGATGTTCATGCACATGGATAAGATGCCTCCTTCAGGCTGAGCAGGCACAGCTCTCCCAGCCTCTCCTCACATGACACAGTGCCATCAGACACCAAGATATTACTGAAAATGGTCATCTTTGACTGGAGTATTCCAGGAATATCTCGTGTTTCAGGAACATGTTTGACTCACCCCATTTCTGCAGGGCTGTGTCTCTATTGTGAGAAAAAGAGCTTCTTTCTTGCCAAAACCAGGATATTGCTGCTCTCTTTCAGTGCAGAAGTGTCACTTTTAGCATCCAAATGGACAACTTAGTGCCTTTCCTATCAAAAGCTGATGGATAGAACTTTCCTCATCTTTTTCGCTACATCACTAGAGAGAGCCTTAGGAAAATCTTGATTTCACGATGTCCTTGCTTTGCTTAGAAATTATCTTGAGTTACAGGTAACATAACCATCTAGTTAGATTCTCCTTCACAGATGAGGCTATTCTGTCCACAAGCAACCTGTGATATGGATGCTTAGTTTGGGTGAATGTGTAATGTACAGCAATCTCAGTTGGATGTTGCTTTAGCAGTAGGGATTCAAAAACTGAAATTATTTTGTTGTCACTCAGGAGTGGATTTTATTTCACAATTTTTCTGTGTTTTGCAGAATTAAAATATGTCTTTGTAGTGTGAGAGGCATTATTGTCATGGCTTAAAAACACTTCTTAAGCATACAGCATTTGTATCTGCTTACACAGTGAGAAATCATAATGGAAGATATTAAAAATTACAATTGGTCAAACTGTCCAAGATCTTGAGAGGGAATGACAGTACTTCTTAGGCTCAGTACAACTGAGCTGTCATATACATATGGGGTTTCACATTTTCTCTTCCTTCTTCACTCATTCTTTACCCCAGTTACATGATTAACTCTCCATTCATCATCCTATTTCATCCCTGTTTCTGTTCTTCATTGTCTTCGGCATGACCTGCTGTGCCTGAGCACTGCTAATGAGCCCAGTTACTCTCATGCCCCTCAGGTCCCTCCTTGTGAGTAGATATCTTCCCACTCAGAGTTCCTTCTGTGTTGATAATATAATATGCAGGATAATATCATGGCAAGGCTTGCTGTATTACACTCTATCTGGCCCATTCTTGATAGGACAACAAAGCAATAGGCACCATGCTTTACAGAGAAGGCATAAACAGTTACCTATTTAATGTAGGACTCTTGGAAAAAAAATATGGAAACAACTTGCAAAAATATTTTACTGCATTGCACAATTCCCATCTCAGAAAACGAGGAACGCCTGTAGAAATTTAGTCACGTTTTGCTAACTTTTTACTTATTAAGCCTTTTTCCTAAATATCTATTAGTGCTTTAGCTTGAGTAATATTGATTTGCTTGTGTTTGTTCTAGTTTTGAAATAAAATGGACCCTCATATTCTATTAGAGATGCAGCATACTGGTTGCCTGGGATATTGAGAAATACATTTTAAAATTCAGCTTGAAGATTTTACTGTAACGGTAGCGGTGATGTTTTCTTTTGTTTGCACTGTGTTGTTTTTCTTTAGAAGTTGTTTCCAAAATTATGGTGAATGGAATTTTCTTTTCATGTGACCAAATGCTCTTTGTCTTGGCAACATTCACAAGCACAGAACTAGCAGAGACAGTTAGGCAGGATTTGCCTGGGCATTTTCAAAGAAGAGCACCCAGGAACTGAAATTTGAAATAATGTAGCCTGAGGTCAGGAATTTTTTCTTTAGAGAGTCAGTAAAGAACATGATTATCTGTAGTATGCAAGCCAGGGGTTTTCTATATATACGTATCATTGAAATAGGAAAGCAGAATGGGCAATATTCTGTGCAGTGTTGCTTCCTAAACAATGCCAGTTAAGAATAAGGGATTTGGGACATTTTTCAAAGAGAGATGATTTTTGCTGTCAATCCTTCCTTTCTTTTGGTGAGTTAGATGATACAGTGCTAGGAGAACATGCATCATTTAATCCAATTTGAGCTTGCACTGTGCTTAACTCAAAGACAAATATGTTCTTGACATCAAGCATTTACCGTATAGCACTGAAGCAGTGCGGTTTTGGCACGCTGCAAAGAAATCTGCTGAAACAAGAAAGTGTTTGTTTGAGAGAGAGGGTTTGGGAGAGGAATGCGGGAGGGTCCCACATGCAGAGGTAACCCCGCGCCTGGGTGGTTTTCCACGTTGTACCTGTGTAGGTGGAGCATTCCCTTCATGCCAGGGCGCTCCTCAGTGCACACCAGGAGCTCCAGACAGTCCCTGGAAGAGCTTCTGCTCCCCACAGCGTGCTCGGGACTCAGCACCGGGACAGAGTCATCTGTTTTACCCCGGCACACATTTGCATTCCACAGGTCTGGGAATCTGCGTGATCACCCAAGGCTCGGTGTTTAAAACTGATCAGGCTGGCAGCACAGCACTTCACATCCAGCTGCGCTGCTCACACGAACGCCTCAGCCTCTGTGCTGGAAAGTGAGCTGCGAAGGATTTTTTTAGGAATTGCTTTTGGAGCAGGTACATTCCTGCACAGGCAGGATGTCCAAACCCTCTCGCTTGGCTCGACCCGTGTCAGCTAATACAGCTCCTAAATCGCCTTTGTCTAGGAAAGAAGATTTTAACAGCCGATCACGAAAAATTAGGCTAGGTGAAAAGATCTTGAGAGCTGGCAGCGAAGGAAACCTGGTTAAACAGCATCAGCAAGAGCAGGTGGAAATCACAGAAAGGCTTGTGCCACGGAGGGCTCCTTTCCTGAAAGGTAACTGGTTATTTCATGCTGCAAAAGAATAATCAAATGCATTTGCAATCATTGTGCTTTTAATAAACCCCAAACATCAATTATTGTATAATAGGGGGTATATGTGTGTATGTATGTGTGTATGTATTGTTTCTAAACAACAGATTCTTGTACATAAACCATTTGTTTTGAAAATAAAAGGGCTCAAAACATTTTTGTTGTTCAGTTTTGGCTGGGTGCTGTATTCAAGCTAAAAATACTGAGCTGTCAAAGTGGTAAATCACAATCTTTTACAGTCTAAATATGCCACTGTATTATGAAACATTATTTGAAATAATGGTTTGAATTATTAGCAAGTGTGAGAAAGACTAAATAGAGAAAAATAAAGAGAAAATATCAGTGCAGGCATAGAATCTTTCAACCCTGCAAGTAAAACTCTTCTTTGTGGGTCCTAACAAGGCAGCTGCAACTATTTCTTGCATACAAACTAAACAGATCAAGTGTATTTGGAAAGGCTTATATGCTTTCAGAATGCAAACAAATGTGGAGGATAATATAAGATTACGATCTACTTTCACTGATCTGTTGAGCAATGGGTTGCAGGAGCACTGCCTCTTTTTAACTTAGTTTTTGTGACAGTACTCCTCAGAACTGCAGTTAGAAGTAGCCATTTAATCTGCATAGTGTAAAATGAGAGTAAATTGCCATTCTATCAGGAAACAAAAGTAGTAGTATTCTAATTCTACTCTTCATAGAGTTTATATTTAAATATGAACAAGTAGAATCCCTTCAGTACAGAATAGAAATTTCTGTCCCTCCATCCTAAATCCATAGGAAAAAGAAGTGTAGATTATAGACCTTTGTAACTTGAAACTGTACTTTCAGTTCATACACATGGCATCCAAGGTCACAGTTTTTATTCCCACCTGACTAAGGTTTAAATGATTTTTTTTTTCTGCAGTATGACTTTTATTATTTCACAAAGAAGGGAAAAGTGATGACACCTAGCCTTACTCAGGGAGATGGATGATCTCTTTGTTTCTACAAAGGAAACTGAGTTTGAAGCACTTTATTAATGACAGAAGAGAGCAAATAGAAAAGCTGGCGGTGGGAGGGCTTAAATTACTGGTCTCACTCACAGAACCTCTTGCTTATTTAGCAATGCAATGTGGAAATTAATTTTTGATCTTGAGATGTACTGCAAGAAAGTAAAACCTTTATTCCAAAAAACCCCAGATGTACAATTCTTTATGCCCTGGTAACCAATATTTATTGATTTTATAGTAAATAATGTTTCCCAGTCAAGTTTTTAAAATTTGAAAACTTTTATAGAAAACCCTGTAACAGTATGTTTTTCACCAAGCGAAGGTTTTTTAAACAGCAGTTTATTCCCTTTGTGTTCTCTTATTTATTTGGTGCATTGAGAAAAGGAAATGGTGCGGGATTTACAGAACAGAAAGTCCTTTTAAAGGATGTGATTTTTATGGCACTCTCAGTTCCTTCATCACTTTACTCACTTTATCAAAATGTTGGGCTATGTAATGCTTTACTACTTCAATCAAGGATTGCACTCACTGCTTAGAGTTTTAGGTGAAATTTCTATAAAGGGAAACCTGGTGTATACAAGTAGTGCTGCAACATGGCACGTGCTTTTAGTATTTATAGTTTACACTTACTGTCTTCTTGAGCATGAATTAAACCCTGTTAAGTATGGGCTTTCTGCATTGGGATAGTTGTTTTAGTTTAGGCAAGATGTTACTGTGAGTTGT
Organism: Oxylabes madagascariensis; assembly: GCA_013400675.1. Taxonomy (NCBI): domain Eukaryota; kingdom Metazoa; phylum Chordata; class Aves; order Passeriformes; family Timaliidae; genus Oxylabes; species Oxylabes madagascariensis. The sequence continues at coordinate 44,902 of VYZR01113716.1, forward strand.
TTTTGTAAGAGACGCTGAAGAACAAATATTGATACTTCTGAAGGGAGCATACTATAAGGGTGATGGAAATGCAGAGTGTGGGGTTTTTTTCTGTGGAAATGGGATTGGCTGGATGACCACGAAGAAAGTCCAAGCATTGGGCAAAGTGATTTGCAAGTTGTTTTGTGAGAAGTGGGTACAGACCTGGGTGGTGGAGGGACAGCAGATATGGCAGAAGCCAAAAGAAACAGTGAAGGGTATAGAAGCCACAAGGCAGGGCCCTGGGGCAAGGCTGAGTAATACCAGAGAGCATGAGCAGCAGCCAAGGGTGTTTATGTGGTTTTGAAGTGGTAAAGAGGAAAAGTGGAAGAGGTGGCAGAAGGCAGGTATAGGCTGAATGAGATGGCTAAAGTAGGAAGCATACTGAAGGGAGGTAGAAAACTCCTGTGGGAAGAAGACTGGGGCTTGGAGGAGAAAAAAATGGTGAAGGAGGAATGGCTTTTAGGTGGGTCAAAGAGGCTGGAATGGAGAAGTGGGAGCAGGAGGCTCTGTTAGGTGGGGAGTGGGGTCCTAAACAACCTGACATGGAAGATGAGCTTGACCAAATTTCATTCTTTGTTGTGTAATGCCAGTGAAACCCCACGGTTGTGTATGTTTGCTATGCCTTAAAATCCTGGTCTGTGCACAGGAGATCAAGCTGGGTTGTCTGGATTAGTTTCACTGTTAAACTTTACATGGGCAACAGGATGCTATTTCTGGTTTCTTTGACAGTTTTAAATAACAATAAGATAACCTGCATGAGTGGTGCTAACAGACAGCAATCCAGCAAAGCTCAGTGCATAACAGGAAATACAAAATTGTGGCTATAATTTTAACGGGACTGTAAAGCATGATGACTCATTTTAATTACATGTTGGGGGGTGGTTCTACAGAATTCTTGCCCTGCATTGTGCAAGATGAGTTGTACTTAACTGAGAAGTTGGGTTCTATTAGCAGTGGGGCAGCTTGAGGCAGACACAAAAGTAATGCTTGCAGGTAAAGCCATTAAAGGTCAAAGTGGATCTCTCTGCCTCTGCCACTGAGATCTGTGTGGCAGAGACAGACATACTGCTTCAACTTTCACAAGGGAATGCTGGCTGCATGGATTTGTTTTTTGGTTTAGTTGCTGGATGTGCAAATCCAAGACCACGGGTTCTGATTTGCAGAGCTGAAACCACATAACAGTAACTGAAGTCAGTGTCAGCTGCAATTTTATTGCATGAAGTACTGTCTAATGCAAAGGACTCAAGAAGGTCATCTTGTTCTTACCTGTTATTCTTCATCTGAATTTAATGGACAACTTTGACCATAATTTCTCTGGATGCCAGGTTCATCTTGCTAGAAGAGAAAGGAGGGAGTAGGATAAAATTCTTATTTTATAATGATGAATACTTAGACCCAGGCTG
>VYZR01113718.1:0-20590 GCA_013400675.1 Oxylabes madagascariensis
AATGGAATTGATTCAGGGCTGTGTTTAGACCAAAGGTTTTGCCCAAATTCTACTTTGAGAAGCCTGGCAGAGCCTGGTAGGCTATGGTTCACTTTGTAAGTGTTCTGGTGTCATTATGTACTTACTTAAAGCTTCCTATGTACCTTAATTTCACATTGTGTTGAAAAGAGTTGATAGTTACATTCTGGAGCAATAAATCAGATGTGGGGCTCTACAATCCTGCTGTTCCAGCTGGGTGATTCTGTACCCAAAAATACACAATTCTGCAAGTAGTGGGGAATTCAGGTTGTATTCTTGCCTGTCAAGGAAACTGCAGTGTACAGATTGGAGCATCTAATGCTGTTTATTCATCTTGTTCCATGCTGCTGTAAGGAAGAGCACTTCAACCCATTAAAGTGTGATGTGCTCCCGCTGGCTGTTTGTGTACAGTTCATCTCATGAATGCTGGGTTTTGGTTTGGTGTTTTGTGGTTTGGGATTCTTTTTTGCTTTGAAGAGTCAGTATGGTTTATTAATTTTTCCAGGTGAACTGTCATTTGTGCAATAATAGAAAACACTGGTTTAGCTTGTATAAAAAGTCATAAGGTATATCATAACAGAAGTAGTAGAGGTAAAAATTGAAGAATGTCATTGAGGGTCATAAAGAGAGCTTTAAGAAATCCAGAAGAAATAGTAGGAAAAAGAAGAAGGGGAATAGATGCCAAGATTTTAAGAAAACTGACCTAGAATTCTATGAAATTCATTATAGTTGCATTTTAGATCCAACATACAAAACTTCTGTAAGGAGGATAAATGTGAAGAAATGAAGACTGTAGAAAAGCAGAAGCAAAAATGTTCTAGAGCATACAAGTGTAAAATCCCCTTTGTTTTCTCAATAAGAATTACTGTATTATAATGTTTTATGGAAAAGGTGTGAAAAAGCAGTCATTGGTACAGACAATGCACTGGAAAAATAATAATTCTAAAAATTCCTGCAGCAGCTTTTAAATACGTGACTGATTCAATGTTTATATGTGTTTGGTAAATGCAGGACTTCAAGGTGTAGGGCTTCTGTAACAATCTGTGAAAAATCTACATATTTTGTTTAAAAGCTAAAACCTAGTTTTAAAAAAAAAAAAAAGTGTAACTTCTTAGTGTTATGCCTTTTCTCTTTTTTTTCTGTTATTCCTGAAAGGGAGGGAGTAGGAATCATTGAAATCCTGGCCAAGTGGATTCTTGGAAGCTTGTTTTTTATTTGGAGCATGGTCCAGCCTGCTTCTGCTGATGCTGCAGGATGAGAAAGAAGGGGAACAGAAGCTGGAATAGGAAGCTGCTGAGAGAAAGATTCCGACTGAGGGTGACTGTAGGAGGAAGAGAGAGGAAAAAGATGGGTAAAGTAGGTTCATAGGAAAGAATAAGGAACAGAGTTTGAGAAGTGAAATTGAACAACCAACCAGAGGATATTTTATGATTGCCAGCCTGCAAGCATAGACGAAGTGGGTTGAGGAAAGGAAAAGCAGCAGCAAGTAGAAATTTATTTACTGGTTAATAACAGGATATTTGTAAAGGTAAGAGGGAAAACATCCCAGATGAGCTAAAGGTTGTGGAAAAGACACAGCTGACACTGGAGAAGAGGGAAGAGGCATGGAAGCAAGATGAGAATCGTGAAAGGCAGGATTAGGATTAGTGAGGTGATAATCAAATACAAGAGAGACCATTTTAGCGAAGCAGAGTGTGCAGAAGGGTGCAAAGACTGATTCATGTGTAGGGATGGAACATCTGACAAAGTTATTGCCATCAAGTCTTCAGTATTCAGTGGCTTTTAAGTTGAATGTTTTTTAATTGCAGTGATTTGTTTCTTTATCGGTGTGCCATTTAGCCAAAAGAGCAAAGAGAGTAGAGGTTCTTAGTATGTTAAAATAAGATATGAACAAAAATATTGACTTCAGAAAACTGCACTGAGCTGAATCACGGGGTAATTGTGTGTGGTAATAGTTGATTGTTGTCAGCCATCTCGAGTTATATTTTCTCTGTTTCTTAATCCTCATATTTTAACTGATTAAATTACTCCTGCTAAATCTTCGTTCTTGCTCTTCCCTTGTCTCCAGTGCTTGCAGCATAGCTCCCTTCATTTTAAATGAACTAGGTTAATTTAAATGTTTTAAAAATTCTGTGTTGTTACCTAGCTCAATCAGACTAAAGCAGGTTAGGGAACAATTGCAGGAATCCCAAGGTGAGGGATAGAATTGTGTTCATCTCCAGAAGAGGAAACAGCACTTGGTTATAGCTCTGTTTGACAGCTCTCTGCCAGCTTGGATTACCTGATCCTGTTTACAGGCACTGTACTGCAGCTGTCTTGGGAATACATAAAAATTCTCAATTTAGCAAAAGTCATTTGGGCCTTCTACTTTTTTTAATACAATCTTGCTAACATTATATGGAAACATTATTGGCACAACTGACCGTGAAGACATTCACTGGACAAAATCTGTCAACTCATGCTCAGTTGACAGACTTTCTTTTTAGACAGTGTAGAAAATATAGAAGAATTTTGTACCTCTTGACAGATTTTTCTTAAAATCTGTCAGAGCAGACCTTTCTTTTGTTTGTTTTGTTCACTTGGGTTTTTGGTGGTTTTTTGGGGGGTTTTTTTTGGTGTTTTGGCGTGGGGTTTTGTGTGATGGTTTGGGTTTTTAGTCTCCTAAAGTTGAATGATCAATGTATTCTCTATTAACATCAAAATTCTGAGTCCTGTGGATTTCATCTCTCTACTTACTGCTACTTCTTCTGTCTTTCTTCTGAAAGAATAAGTTTCTTCACTTTTTGGAATTCTTAGTATTTTGTTCTTCGTTAACATTTCCATAAGACGCATGTAAGTCATAAAAAAAAAGAAAGTAATCCTGCTAGCATTGCAAACTTAAAAATTATCCAGGACTACTTAGTAAGTGTGACTTTTAAAACTAGCAAGTGTGACACTTCTTCATTTCCTGTGATGTGCAGTGTGAATACTGTAACCAGACTGGCTTTTTAAATCTAGTGTCTAGACGTGAATGAGTTGCCCAGGAATCAGCCTGGGGCTGTTAAAGTGGTAGTGATTTCCTCCTGTATCCTCCCTCACAGTGTTCCCGAGTAAGGGTGGGGTTGTACAAGGTCACCAACAGACAGAATTCACCTTCAGCTGCGTTTGGCATCTTACAAAGAAAGAGAGTTGATTAAATGTTCTTGGAAGGATGTTGCCATGTAGAAATACTTATTTTACAGACATAAACCTGAAAATTACCTTTTGAAGCACCGCTTTTCCATAAAAGAACCTTCTGTATAGACATAATAAAAAATAGCCTTGCTCATATAGTATTTTTGTATAGTGGCTTAGCAGAAAACAGGCATTGTAATTTTACATTTCCTTCTTAGAAATGTGCAAGATACTGTGATGCCATTCAGCTTTCTATGTCTCTATAGAATTGTGTGATGCTCTTATCTGTCACTGAAAAAGAAGATTCCAGTGTATGAATGTAGTCAGAAGATGGGGTTTTGTGTCAATCAGACAGTTATTTATAGTCAGTCAACAATAGAAAATGGTGCTCTGTCCCTCCTCCCTGTGGATTTTTTCTGTCTTTTACGCTGCTGGAAAGAAGCTGGTCCTTGTCACCTCTGTCTCAGACTAATAAGACTGGAGATGCTTAATGTATTGTATAGTAGGAATGCAGTACAAACTCTCCTGCTGCTGGCCTCTTTCAGTGTCTTAAGATTTATGGGTGGGAAAAAGAAGAATGTCCCTTTAAGCCTTTTTTGCTGTTGCAGTTTTCTCTCCTGTATAGTGACCCATCATTCCAGAGGCAGTAGAGTGGATAAATAAGATGTGTGTTGCGTTGTTCCTTAGGCAGAACAAACAAAAAAANATTTATGGGTGGGAAAAAGAAGAATGTCCCTTTAAGCCTTTTTTGCTGTTGCAGTTTTCTCTCCTGTATAGTGACCCATCATTCCAGAGGCAGTAGAGTGGATAAATAAGATGTGTGTTGCGTTGTTAAGTGAATGAAGTTTTGGAAATGAATGAGTTATGCCATGCATGATCACTATGTGTGTGCTGTTGGATCTAAGCAAAGAGCTTGGCTGTGTCTTCCTGATAACCTCTGTAGCTGCTGAAGGACTACTGCCAGCTAGTCCTTTACACTTCCTCTTCTCTAGCCTACAAAAGCTCATTTTCCTCAGCTTGCTCTCATGGAACAAATGTTTGAAATTTAATCGGATGCTTGATTTGTCAATTGTTTTCAAGAATCTTTAGTCCCTAGTTGCAGCTGGCGCTTTTTTTTTTTTCCCTATTAAAAAAAAATCATGGCAGATGAAGAGAAAGCAAACGATATTGTCTCTCTAGACTTCAGCCTTTGAAAACACATCCCATAAGATTCTCAGAGAAAATAAAGGAATAGGGGCTGGTTTGAGCACACAGTGGGGAGGATTGAAGGGGATGCTTATCAGTGGCACAACATCCAGTTGGAGGTCAGAAACCCATCACTGTACCCCGGGGGTCAGTGCTGGGTTCAGTCCTCTTCAGCACGCTCATTAATGGTCTGGGTGATGGACATTCTGTTCCCTCAGCAGCTTTGCTGATGGCACCAGGGTGGCAGGAGTGGCTGGTACCCCAGAGGGTCGTGGTGCCACCAGGGAGTCCCTGGCAGGATGGAGCAATGGGCAGGCAGGAGCCTCGTGCAATTCCACAAGGAGAAGCGTGGAAAGTGCTGCACATGGTGAGGAACAACCCCAGGAACCAGAAGGGCTGCCTGGCTGGAGAGGGTGTCTGCAGGACAATCTGTGCTGGTGGGCACCAAGGTGACAAAAAAGGGACAGCAGCGTCCTGGGCTGCCTTAGGAGGAGTGTCACCAGCAGGCTGAGGGAGGTGAGAGGAGCAGTGGGCAAAAACTGAAACACGGGACTGACTGAACATGAGGAAACATCAGGGTTTTTACTGTGAGCATGACTGAGCACTCTCACAAATTGCTCAGAGGGGTTGTTGAGTCTCCATCCCTGGAGATGGTTCAAAGAAGATGGTTCTTGGCAGCTCACTGTATGTGGCCCTGCTTGATCAAGAGGGGTGGACCAGATGACCTCCAGAGTTTCCTTCCAACCTCAATCATTCTCTCATTCTGTGTATATGATTCAGAGAAACATTGCTCAAGGTTTTTATAAGCTCTGGGACAAGTTTCTCAGCAGGAGGCTGAAGCATTGAGTTTTTAATTGGATACGACCAAGGTTTGCATGTGGCAGCTGCTTTTGATGTTTCTGAGGTGGAATGGCCTCTGATACTTTATTCAATATCTCACAGTTTATAAAATCAGTGGGAATGGGATGCACAATTCTACATGCTCAGATTTGCTGAGATAGAAATATGTTGAAAATCTGACTGTAATATACCTTTAAGTTTGTCGTCTTAAGTTGGATCTTTCATTTAGTACTAAAAGTTATTGGACAGCGCTTCAGACCTCATATCCTTCTAAACCTGAGGGCCATACGCAGCTTCCAAAACATTTGGAAACATTTCTTATGATGTCTCAATTCCTAATTGCTGCCTCATTCACTATATGTATATGGCAGTGATTTCTCCCACAGTGTGGTGCTATTGTGTTTAACTCTGTAAAGCTGGTAGCAACTGAAATACATCATTCTTTAAAAGGGTACAAGACAATAAAGCTACAGCTAACAAGGATCCTAATGTTTGCCTCCCTTTGAACACCACATTCCACTTAACATTTCTTGTAGAAGCTGTGAGAATGGACAAGGTTTGCATGGAGTTATATGCTAGTAAACCTAATTGTTTTTAAAGTTTTAGTGGCTTCTCAGCCTCCTCTAATTTTGCATTGTAAAGAGAAGCAAAAAATGGAATGTTTTTCAAAGCTTATCTTTCGCTCCATCCATCACAGAAACATGAATGAACATGCATGTTCCTCTTGGTTTTTCCATGTGGACTTCTCTCAAGAAGGGAGATAACAACAGTAGGTAAAACACCTGGGTACAAGGTAGTTTTTCCACTTAAATCTCTGCTAAATTAACGTAGACATTTGATTAGGTCGTTGGACCACTGTTGCTAAACTAGAAGTAAATAGTCTTCTGCACAGGAGTGGAAAAAGATGAGCTTAACTTAAAACCATTAGAGAATTATGGAGTTGATTTCCCCTTTCCTTCCCTTCAAATGATAGTGAAATTTAAACTGAAATGTTAAACCNAAAACACCTGGGTACAAGGTAGTTTTTCCACTTAAATCTCTGCTAAATTAACGTAGACATTTGATTAGGTCGTTGGACCACTGTTGCTAAACTAGAAGTAAATAGTCTTCTCCACAGGAGTGGAAAAAGATGAGCTTAACTTAAAACCATTAGAGAATTATGGAGTTGATTTCCCCTTCCCTTCAAATGATAGTGAAATTTAAACTGAAATGTTAAACCGGGGGATGTTACACAGAGATAAACCTCACATTGAAAGTCAGGTATAATAAAAGGATCATCATTAATTGTTTTATTTCCTGTAAAAAAATGTGCCCAGCCACTTGCAGTTCACTTTGTTCTGCTTTTTCTTTTCTTTTCTTTTTTTTTTTTTTTTCAGCCTTAATTGTGAATCAGGAATTTGTATTTCCTAAGAGGAAGTTGTTTCTTATGACTGATTTACACTAATGTGTCCATGAATGATTCTTAGAGCTTTGTTTGCCTTTCTGGCATGCACTTCAAGTACCTTATTTTTCACTCCATTGCACAAAATGAGTTCAGATTCTCTTTCTTTATTTTTAAAAATCTGATCATCACATTCTTTTTCCGAGTTGCATCTTTCTACCTCCAGTGACATCTGTGCCGCAGTAATGTTTACACTTCTGTTTTAGCCACGTGGGTCTGTGATTTTAAGCCTCTCTCCTGTTGCTGAGACGTAGCACCAAAGACCAAAATTAGCTTATTTAAATCCAGTTACAAGAAGGTATTAGTTCTTGAATTTGTTTTGCTGATTTAGTGTGCACATACAGGCTTTTAATCGAAGGTGATGTAATGAAAGGCTTGTTTGCTGTAATTGCTCAGTTTGTTGGAGTTCATGAGGTGCTTTAATGCTGCAATATTCTGCAGTTATTAAAGGTGTGAAAGGCTTTCAAGGGTAGTGTTGCTAACAACCTTAACAGGGTGTTGCTTAAGCTTTAAAATGTTTTGAAGAAACTGAAGCTTATGCAGTTATTTTTAAGTTATTGCATCTTAAATAAGCAAATCTTCAAATAACTGTTAAATAGGCTAATAAGACTTATCTGGCCTTCACCATGTTTATGCTATAAATAGATTTAAAGCCAGTCCTTGGCAGCAGGCCCCTTAACAGGCTTGTGAGTGCTTTACAGCCTGACCTGTGTGTCTGGGGGACCCACCTGGTGAGTAGGCTCACTTTTTAAATGGACCTTTTTTCAGTGGTGAAAGTAAATAAGAAGTAAAATTTTTAGTCATGGGAGAAGAGGGAAGGGGATGAATCCATCTAGTGATTTTAGTTCTTAAAATCTTCAGGAGTTAGCGGCATGCCTCAGTAATTAGTCGAATAAATTCATTGTCAGATATCCAGGGAGTGAGTGTTTGGCTCTTCACTGAGTATACCACACTTCACCCATCACAACTGATATCATTTATCATTTCCTCAGTGATTAAAAAAGACGTAAGTATAAATTGATACATAAAAGAGCATAAGGGATCACCTGCTCCAAACTTGCAGCTGCAGAAGAGTAAATGTAAAATACCTTTTCCGTAGTTAAATTATACTTGAACTTGTGTGGTAACTGGAAAAACATGTCCTCAAAATTTGCTACACAAGAATGGGAGAACAGAGATCACCTGAACTGTTTATATATATAATTTAAATTTTTAGAGAAATGTTAAGGTGATAGGGGTGTTGTCAGATAGAAATAATTTTCTTGCCAAGAGAAAGCATTATGCTTTCCTGAAAAGGACTTTTAAATTCTGTTTCTCTCATTTAAATGACCTTGTGGGCATTTGATGAGTAATTAGGTCTTTAAAGAAGGACTGTTTAGATTAATTTCTGAATCTGCTTAAAATGCTTAAACACACATGTATACAAAGTGGCTGAAGTGCAGCAGAATTGTTGTCTATTATGCCTTATCCATAAAAAAGTGTATTTGTGATGATAGGCTGTGCGCTGTAATTGTTTTATGCAAAGCAACACGTCCTGGTTTCTGTACAGTACAGTGACACACAGAGGGAGGAATTTCATGAGGGGCGAAGCAGTTTCTTCATTAACAGGGCCAAGATTTGTGTTTAGCTGCTTGTATTATTGAAACCTGTCAGTTATGTGCTGTCTGTAAGCTGGTTTTGCTTTACAGTGGAATTAGTTGTAGTAGTCACTTGCTTGGAAGTCTTGACCACTTAGGAGATTAAGGCATGTTTCTGATTGGCAACCCAGTCACAGGGAAATTAATTTTAAAACAAAACTACTGAGACTAATAGCTGGGAAACTAATAATACCTCATTGTGTTTGTGAGCTGAAAAATAGTATGGCAGCAAATTGCAATTTGGGAGAAGCTGTTTTTTTTTTTAATCTGTGCTTCTTTGTGCAGTGAGTATTATTAATGTGTGTTTGCATTTCCTCTGAACGTAATTTGTTTGGGGTTTAAGTACGTGGTTATAGCCTTAGTGCCAGCCATGATATAGAAAATACTGTTACTCTGTAACAAAATTGGTTTGTAACATAATTGTGGCAAATACCTTTAATATCCATAAAGGTAATTAATTTCAGGAGCACATTCCTCCCGCCAATTCTGACAAGTCCTGCTTTAGCAAGTACAGAGGGAAATAAGGAAAATAATTTCACTAATGATTGAAGAATGTATTATTTGGGGATTTTATTTGGAACTCTTAATTTTTTTCTAGTGTAAAATAAGTGAGAAATAAAAAAGATACCGTTTTCTCAGGTCCACATTGCTATGTCCAAGCACAGTATTCTAGAGCTGTGTTTGTCTTGTGTACTGTGTATGCATGTAAACATAATTTATAGGATATCTAATCTGTCTCTGAAAAATACATACAAATTTGTCAGAAGGTTCATCTTATAATATTATGAAGAAAAATTAACGTTTGTCATTGCATTCTTGCATGGTCTTGGGAGCTCTGTGTACCTCTGTGTCTAAGAGATTCTTGAGAAGGAGCATCACTAGCAGAAGCAAATGAATGTTATAATTAATCAGATTTTGTTGTTTTGGAAATAGTATAACTTATTGAGATGGGGACTGTTTAAGTGGATTTGTTCTGCGTGTGGTAATGCCTTACAGCATAGTCCTTGGACAGTAATTTTAGTGGTTTTATTTAACTTTCTCTAAACCCAAGGTTGCAGCCTGAGCAGATGCTACTTATGAATGGCAAGACCGTTTTCAATTAAGTGCAAACAGAAATGAAATATTTTCCAAGTCGGCTACCAAGGAGCAGTGATTCTTTAATATAAACCAATAGTGCTACTGGTTTTGATTGCAAGCACAATGGTGTAAGACACCATGGCAACTTTCTTAACAACTTCCTTGACTCTGAATTTTTCTTCTTTATAACCTTCCCTGTTGCTGCTTTTCTTATATCCCTTATGGATCTGTTTATCTTTCTGTTCAAAACTGAAGAATAATTTGTGATACTGCATAAAACTAGATGTGAATATGTATCAAGAGCTAACGATCATTTAAATGCTTGTGGAATTCCTATCCAATTTCCAGGTAACTTTATTGCATGCTGTAAAAACTTCTGTACTACTACTGTTTATTAAAATAAACTGATCTCCATAATTCATCTTCAATGGCTAAGATACATCTCAAAGTAATACCACAAAAAAAGCAAAAAAAGTTTGTCCTTTGCACAAACTGTGACCAAACGAAAACAATTTTAAAACACAACAAAACCAAACCAAAAAAAAAAAAAAAAAAACAAAAAACCCCACAACAAAACAAAACCTCCCAAACACACACAACATAAAACCCGCCCAAACTAGTCTGCATTTTGTGTTGAAGAGCCACATCATGTGTTTACAGAAGCTCAAGTAATGAAATAACATTAAGTGAATTAGGTGACCATAAGGAATACGTGCAGAACTTAGTTCTGTGTATTTGACTTTCAATCTGTATCAAATTAAAATACATAGCTCTGCGAGGGGCTTTATTTTGTTGTGACTGTCGAGAGTAGCATCTTATTTTCTGCGTTAGATATGCAGACTCCTGTTCTCCAAACTCCTCTTTTGTGTGTGGCTTTTTGAGCGTGTCCATGCCACTGACAGATGGTTCAAACTGGACCAGAGGAGAGAGTGCCCCTCTTTGTGTTGTTTAATGTAATCATTCCTGTCTGTGAAATTTTGTGAGTGAGAGCTACTTAATTTTGTTTCTGAGACAAAACTACTGGTTTCCTGGCATTTTTAATAGTTGGAACAAGGATTTTGGTCTTATATTTTGTGTGTGTTTTGGGAATTGAATATTGTTAGAATTTCTGCTTGTTCATGATAAAATATTCTAACAGAATTGGAATGCAATCAGTAAAATGCATGTTGTTATGGGATTAGAGTTACACTAAACTCTACTGTCAGAACTCATTAGAGGAAGTATTGTCTACACGATTTTTCAACCTGTATGAGTTAAACTTGCATAACTGCTTCCTACAAACACTATGCTTCCATAGCTATTGTGGCCTGGACATATTACAGTGTTGCTATAGAAGTATTTGCTTTATTTCTTTAATATTGGTAACGCGAAGTCTGTCATTCAGAGAAGCAGTAGGACTGTAATTCAGATATAAGGACGTTTAAGAGATTTCACCATTTCTGGACTATGGATTGCTTTACACCTGCAATTCACATTCTTTGGGTAAATTGAGTTACAGTATCTTGCTCAAATAGAATTCTGTTTGTCTCTTCTAAATACATACAAGTAAATATCATCTGTCTCAAGGTTGTTTGAATATAACTTAGGATTGACATTTTCATTATAAAAAACTCTTTCAGTGAGTTGCATTGTTTTTAATAAAAACTGTGCCCTGCCAGTACTAATAAATTGAGAAATGTTATATCTAGCAAACTTGACTTACTGATTTTACTAGCAAAACAGGTCTGTGTTTTAAATTTCTAGCATCTCACATTATTCTAGTTTCTAGTATTATCTGTACATAGCTCTGCAGTTCAAAGCTGATGAAGCATTCAGTGCAATACCTTTTGTTCCAAGCACTGGTTACAGCAGCTTGCTCTTTGCTTTTGAGTCTGATTTTTCAAACTGAAGAACAGAACGAGTTGTGTGCTGATTTTTGTTGGTTTTGCGGCACATACTGAAGTTGCTTTCTAGCTGAAACCTCGCTTTTGTTAGCAGATTCTTACATCCTGATGTTAACTGAGGGGGGAAAAAAGCACATGAAGTCTGTAAATGGAGCAGCTGTGTCTGGGACCAAAACTTCTACAAACTTCTGTAGTGTGCAGCTAAACAAATCCCACTTTCTAGAGCGTCATTTTTTGAAAACTTCTTTCTGCATTGGTCACTGTCCTGGTTTCATGTGAGATAAATTTCCTCCTAGTGGCTGGTACAGTGCAGTGTAGCAGCACTGCAGAGGTGCACGGCAACCCATCCTACCCGCGAGGGGCTGGGAGGGGACACGGCCAGGACAGCTGACCCCAGCTGACCCAAGGGATATCCCAGGCCGTGAAAGGTGCTTGATGTATGGACTAGAGGGAAGAAGGTGGCCAGAGGATGCTGGATGTCAGTCAGCAGGTGGTGAGCAATTTCATTGTGCATCACTTGTTTGGCATGTAATAATAAATAATTATTATAGTATTATTATTAATATTAATGCCCCTTTTGCTTCTGTCCTATTCAACTGCCTTTTTCTCAACCCACTACTTTCCTTTTTGCTCTCCCCCATCCCACTGGGGCTGGGGAGTGAGCGAGTGCCTGTGTGGTGTTTGCTCCTTGCTGAGTTAAGCCACAACAGTTACCAAATTGTGCCATTATTAACTAGTACTGAGAATGTGAGCCAATGGAAGTAATTTTCTTAATATATCTGTATTTTAATACTGATACAGTGCATGTGGATAGATTTCATACAGCTTGCATGCATCTTGCCTTCCAGATGCTCCAACTGTATATATTATGTTTTAGGGCATATACCTGTGATCCTAATAAAAACCTGGAGATAAGTTGAAATAACACTGGAAATATGAAAAGGAGTGTAACTATTTCTGCCCATAGGTTACATGGTGTGTCTCCTAATAGAGTGTTTTTAGAAGATTGCTGCCAAAGCATTGAAATGTTGAAGTTAATTTAGCATTCCATTTGTGAATTCAGGGGAAAAAAAAAAGGAAAATCAAGAGATTAATTACGCAATGTAAATTTGAGAAAGAACAAATTGAACTCTTCAGTCGCTTCTTATATTAATTCTTCAAAGGGAAACAATTAAATTTTTAATATGTGTTAAAATTTTTCATTTGTCTAATATTTTTGCTTTTTAGTTACTCTTTTTTCTAGATGTCTGCCTAACAGTGGTACGACTTAATGTTTCCAAGTCACATCAATGTATATCAGTGGTGTTTGAGAAGAGGATGGATGTTAACATGGGGCTTTATCAGAACTGTGTAAACCATATGACTTTTCTAGCCTTTCTCAAAGCATTTTTAAACACTCCAAAATTTACTCATCTAGTATCTGAAAATGAGCATATCTTTCCCCAAGAACAAATGTACAAGAAAGATATAACAGTGCTAATCCCTTTCTGTTTGCAGTTTAGGTTGTTTTTGAAGTATGTGATGTGTTTTTCTCTATTACCAATGTGAGATTTAAACTGCTTTGTAACAGAGAAGTATTTTTTAAAATCAGCACACCTGCAGTATGGGTGTGTCTCCATTGCTGTTTTTTTTCTTTTTTTCTCAGGTCATGAGTGCTCTTTTGACTTAAGTCTCTTGATCATCCAACCTTAGTGTGCTCTGCTGCATTTCATATGGTAGAGTGATGCCAGAGTGTGAGAACTGAATTAATTTTGTATTACACTAAGCTGAATAATGCACTCTGAACATAGTGCTCTCCAGCTACTACTGGCTGTTTAGTCCGTGGGACTAGACTAACCCTTGCTCAGAGCAAGACCCCTGAGAGCACTTTCAGTGTGAATGTTTGGATTCTCAATACTTTTTTGTTCTGCCAGTCTATTCCTATTGAACCGCACCTCTTGCAAATGTAGACTTGGGCTCTGGTAAGAATTTGAAGTGATTTTTTGACTGGACAGGAGTTGCAGCCAGTTTACAGATGACACCAAGCTGGTAGGGAGTGTTGATGTCCTGGAGGACAGGAAGGCTCTGCAGAGGGATGTGCACAGGCTGGGTCCATGGGCCAAGGCAAATTGTGTGAGGTTCAATACGGTCAAGGGCTGGGTCCTGCACTGGGGTCACGACAACTCCAGGCAGTGCACCAGGCTTGGGGCAGAGGGGCTGGAAAGCTGCCTGGTGGGCAAAAAAAGCTGTCAATATGGCAAGGAGGCCGATGGCACCTGGCCTGTGTCAGCAATGCTGTGGCAACAGCACCAGGGCAGTGACTGTCCCCCATACTGGGCACTGGTGAGGGCACACTGTGAGAGCTGTGTCCAGTTCAGGAGGGACATGGAGGGGCTGGAGCATTTCCAGAGAAGGGGAACTGAGCTGGGGAAGGGTCTGGAGCACAAGTCCTGTGAGGAGAGGCTGAGGGAGCGGGAGAGGGGCTCAGCCTGGAGAAAAGAGGGCTCAGGAGAGCTCTTACTGCTCTCTATAACTCCCTGGCAGGAGGGTGTAGGCAGGCAGAGGCCGGTCTCCTCTTCCAGGCAACGAGCGAAGACAAGAGGGAATGGCCTCAAGTTGTGCCAAGGAGGTTTGGGTTGTGTTAGGAAACAAATCTTTACCCAAAGCATTGTCAAGCACTGGATGGGTCCCTCAGGGAAGTGAAGGAGTCACCATCCCTGGAGGTATTTTAAGATGTAGTTTTGGCACTTAGGGGGAAGCACATGGGTTTGTCTTGGCTAGTGTGGACAGATTTAAGCCTTATCACATTTGGTCATATCTCAAACCAGAAGAATATCCTTGAAACTACTCTTATGTGCTTTTATAATTTCAGGGAAGAGTTTTCAAACTGACTCTCCTTTTGATGGGATTTTGGACTCCACAGCATTTTCTCAGTGCAGCATCCTGTGCTAGCCAGGCTAGATGTCGAAAAGAGACTACAGAATTTTGTTCTTTTGACCCTGAAGTCTTATCTTGACCAACATAAATAGGGTAACTTTTACCAAGGGGTTTTATCAGCTGGAAAAAAATCAGTGGGGATGGTACCTTACTCTTATTTCTTCAGGGAAACTATTCTGCAGTCTGTCTGCATGTGACTGAATTTTGCCAGGATGAGAGACTCTTGACAAACACCTTTTGGTTTGTGATATCCCAGATGTTGGTTGTGATGTGTGTCAAGACACATGCCAACTGGATGGAGTGACGTCAACACAGATGTGAAGAGACAATTTAACGTGCCTTGTTAACAGAACAAAACAATGTGGTTTAATGTACTGTGCATAATATTATGTAAATATTGTGACATTACTGTAGAGCTGGGCCTATTGAGCCTGGAGAGGGGGAGGCTCAGGGAGGGTTTGATGTGTACAAATACCTGAAGAGAGGCAGGCTCTTCCCAATGGTGCCCAGCGACATGACCAGAGGCAATGGCACAAACTTGAGCACCAGGAAATGCTTTTTAACTATGAGGGCTCCCAAGCCCTGGCACAGATTGCCAAGGGAGATTCTTGATTGTTGGAGATACTCTTAAGTCACCTGGACACGGTCCTGGGCAGTTGGCTCTAGGCAGCCCTGCTGGAGCAGGGGCTTGGACCAAATGACCTCCAGAGGTCACTTCCTACCTTAGAAATGCACTTTACAGTTAAAAAACAAATATGGAAAGAAATGTGGAAAATGCAGATTGTCTAAAATCTGTGGGAAGTAACACTGGATTGCTTTAAATAGTTGGTTCTATTCTAAAAGAAGAGATTTGTGCACATCATTTAGAAACTTGTTGATATGTACATATTGGAAAGTCTGCCAAACACAGCTCACTTAAAATAATTTTCTGTTTGGTTTGTGACTTGGGAGATTTTTTCCCGTAGGTGTTATGCCTGAAATAACCTCTGAACTTGAATAATTACGGAAGTGCAGTGTGGGTTATCTAATTGATAGTGAAATATGTGTTTTGGAGAGCTTCTGTGAAGTGATTATCTGTATCTTTGTATACTGAAACATTAGAATTTCAGGATTTTTAATAGCTGTAGAAGGAGCAAAAAGGCTTTGGTCCAGCATTTTGTATCCTGTGATTCTCACATAATTTAGATGTGTTTTTGAGTGATAGGTTAACTCTTTGAATCTAAACTTTAGGCGAAAGTGAGTTAGCTTTTGGCAGAAAAGTCATAGGATGGGAATTTTGCTTTCATATGAGTGAGATCTTAGCCTTTTTTTATAATTAAGCTTTTGGCTGGAATAATCTTAGTGTTATTTGAATTAGTGTAAAATAGAAGGGTATCAGTATGAAAGAGAAGCCAAACCTATTTTGTAAATAAAATTCTTTAAATGTTTTTGAGACCTGTCTGATTCTGCTAAAAATCTTTTATCCTTTAACTTTGGCAAGCACTCAAGTTATGCTCTCCTTTCTTTGTTTCAAGCTGATTGAGGTAACATCTGTTTCTGAAGGAGGTGATCCCTTCCCGGGGCCAGAAGAGAACTGAAAACTGACTGGTAAAAGCCCAGTTCTTTGTAGTGGGTTGTTTTTCACTAGGTCCATTTCTTACCTGTGTCACCCCTGTGCCCAGGATGATGGGAGGAACCTGGCAGAAGTGGAGGGACAGGATTTCCTCATTACCTGTGTAATAGTTCTTGTTAAAGCACTCATCCAGCCATAGCCCAGGTGGCAGCTGGAGTCACTTTTGGCATTTCCCCAACTTTTCTGCTCTTGTAAAATGTCCAGAGGTGCAGCAGAGCGCAGAAAAGAGTCATTGAAGTCCGGCCAAAATAATCTGCTTGTATGTAAAGGAGGTACATAAGAGTGGAAAGCTCTCTGCTTGTGCTGGAAATTCGTGTTAAGTAATAGGTTTTTTTAGTGGTGGTATTTGGTTTTGACCCAGAACGGTGCCTAAATTGCATTTAAATTACTCTAAGGCATGTATGAAAATGTTTATACTCTTTTTTTGGTAAATGTGTGTTCTGTTTGTTATTTTAATGCATTGAGGGCAGCTGCTCCTACAGTCTGTCCAATGCACAACCTGCTCTCTGGGTGTTCTGGGAAGAAGGTTGCTAGGAAAGCAGCCAGCCTTAAAAGACTTCTGTTCAGAGGCAGTGTGAAAGTTTTTGTGCCTTTAGTTTTGTTCTGTGCATTTAACTTTGTCATTCAGTTACAGCTGTAACTTCAAGCACTTTGGTGTGGCCTAAGTTGATGTTAAGGTGCAAAGAAAGATGCTCTGTGCAAGACAGAGGCAGCTTAAAAGAAAAAACAATGCATTTCCAGGAACTGCAGTTGATAACCTGTGACTAATTCACTTTTTTTAGTGTTTAGCTTTTAAGGATAACTTTTTTTGGTGTTACAAATATGAGGAGAAAAAACATATACTGAAACTGTAGCTCTTGCACATAGGAAGTGCCTTCATTATTAAGACATCCTTAGTCATCTACTGAAGGAGCTTATCTCTAAAGATTTCAAGAGAATATGGCAGTTTTGAGTGCTGCAAGGGGGCAACCAAAGAAGTGTCATGTTAAACTTTGTGACCATGGAGAGAAGAAGAATTTTAAGAGCTTATTACAAAGTTCTAGTATGAAAGAAGCCCAAGCAGCTTCTCATCTGTTGCTATAGTGGCAGCTCTAGTTTTTTTCATAACTTCCAGCAAAACTTTTTGCAAACAGCAGAAGATGAAAATACTCTGAGAAAAGGAGCCTCATCCATTTGTATTTTCTCTGTGTACTGGTTTGAAAGCAAAACCAGTGAGAGACTCCCAAGTCAGAAATACAATTTAATAGGAGGGAAAAATAAGGTAAAATAAAATAAATGCAATAGTACAAAAGACCGCTGACAGAGTTTGAATACAACCTGACAGGGTTAGGGTGGTGGCAGCAGTCTGGATGAAGTGGTCTTCTTGAAGCAGTGATCCCGTAGAAAGGTCTGGTAGCTCTTGTCCTCTGGGAGTCCAGTGGGTAAGGCCCAGTGCTGTCCCAAATCCCAGATTCTATCCAGGTGGGAATGCTTGGCTCCTCCCCCTGGGCGGAGCATCTCCCAATGGAATGATGTAATTTTATGAGCCATGCAGTGGGTCCTTGATTGCCCATTAAACAGAGAGAGCTCCAGAGGGAGTTACCTGTGAGCCATGGGCAAGGCCTTGAGGGCCCATGAACAGAAGATAGTGCAGAGGGAGGGGCAAGGGAAACACTGCCCCACCTGGTTTAACAGCTCATGGAGATGGTGATAGAATACAGATTTGGGGCACATCTTCCATTGTAACCTAGGACATTGTTGGTAAATTTGCGATATCTGTATTTCTTCGCCAGTTGTACATGAAACCAGAGAGCTACCTTTTTCTCTGTTGGCATCACAGGACTGCTTGAACTCCAAATGAAAAACTTCATAAACTGCTTTTTTCTTCTCCCAAACTGGCCTTATTTGCTCTCAGTAGAGCAATTGGGAACTTTAATTTAGGCAGGCTATGATGTGGCTTTTAAGAGCTTGGCGGTTTTTAAGGGAAATTTTTAAGAAGTAGGGAAGGGGCTCTCCTGTGTCATTCTGGTAGATGGTAAGGTCCTGTAGCTCTGCATTTCACTCATAGCTCCTGAAGAACTGTGAGGTGAGGGAGGGATGTCCCCTGTGATTTCCTTCTGTAGCTCATACCAGGGGTTTAGCCAGGCAGAGGTTATCATTGCATACTTGCAGTGAGCTCTTCTGAATATCTGTGCTTATCAATGTGGAAACATAACCAGTTTTCAAAGCCTTTAGCACATCTTTTCTGTAAAACTTTGGGAATGAGACTTTTGTACTCAGATAAATTTTTTTTGTTGTTGTTAAGTTATGTCTGTGGATTTAAGTTGGTGTTAAATTGTTAATTTGCAACTATCAGCTGTTGCAAATAGTCTGCATTCTAAATGTGTCCTTCTGTTTCACTTCTGCTGTCTGTGGAGGAATTCTCTTTTAACTTAAATTCAAGGCCTGTTGTTCTCAGATAAAGATCTGATGCACAACATAAAAATATTGATTAAAATATTTTTGTAGGACTGTCTGTTGTTAGATTGTGATCTGAAGCTAAACCTTTGTCAATAGATGGGAAAGATTGATAGGCAAACAGAGGAGATGGGACATAACTGTGCATTCTAACCAAAAATCCAACTCTGTGCTGGACTAAAGAAACTCTTCATTATAAATCATGAATATAAACTACACAAAACTGGAATGGGCTCCTTGTGTTCCTCTTTAGCTTGCAATTCACA
Organism: Oxylabes madagascariensis; assembly: GCA_013400675.1. Classification (NCBI taxonomy): domain Eukaryota; kingdom Metazoa; phylum Chordata; class Aves; order Passeriformes; family Timaliidae; genus Oxylabes; species Oxylabes madagascariensis. The sequence continues at coordinate 18,465 of VYZR01113718.1, forward strand.
GTAGTGGAGCTTTCCATGAGCCAAAGATAGTGATTTCTGCAAATTACACATCAGTAATTGTCACGAAGAACAATAGATTTCAGCAGTGCACAAAGTTTACACTTTCACTGGGATTTGACATTTTTAATTTTCCTGAAGAAACAACAACAACAAAAAAATCTATCCTTGTTTTTCTATTTGCACTAATGTGCAGTTTTTAGCTAATGGGTGAAAAGAGTAAAACACAACGATAATGAAAGAGCTTTTAGCAGCTGACAAGTGGTATCAAAGTCAATCCTGCTGAATTGGGTTTTTGCTGTTCTGTGAAGTTAAATCTCGATGTGCTTCAGAGACACGAGCACTTCTCTGTCTTTTAGTCACCTAAAGTCTGTGACTGCTGAATTTAGCTCAACTCTAATTTTTACAGGAAGGCTCAATTTGTTGTCTGATCAGCACTACATTATTGATAAAGGCTTCCAAACACTATCACATTTAATATCAGTTAAATTACTGGAGTTTTTTTCATTGTTCACCCATTGTGTGAGATGTTTTTGTGCTGGTATGCTGTAATAATTAAAATATCTAAGGTAGGGGAAATTGATCCCTCAGATGTGCATTTTATGCAAGAGTGAATTAAACTGAAAACTTATTATGGTTGTATCAGGCTTTTTTGTTGTTTTTTTTTTGTTCAGAAGGCAATAACTTGATCTTGCATACTTGGTTTTTGAAGAACAGGAACTTCAGTAGAATTAAATATAGAAGAATGATGTGAACTACTTAATGATGGCCCAGTAATGCAGTCTCAGATGCGCTTAATTGTCAGACAAGAAAAGCAGATTTTAAAACGATGGCAAGAGATTTGACAGGAACGTATATTTGAATTGCTTTGCTGTACCACATTTTAATTATGTGTGCATATATGGGGAGGTTTGGGGTGTGAATATATGCATCACATGTATCTATGCCAATATATATTATAAAAGTGTATTCATTCAACTCTTGGAAAGGCTAAATCTGGCTTGGGTATCTCATTGAAACTGCTGTTGTTTTGAGTGAGTTTTGAATATTAGAGTAATTTTACCAGGGAATTTAGTATAGAAATTTCTCATGGTACACAGGAACCACTTTAAATATGCTTTAAATATGGTGCCATGTGTTCATTTTAATTAGAAACTTACTTTAGTACTATCAACCACTAAAGCTTCAATCTTCTGGGGATTGCTGAGGTTCCAGTGAAGCCATAACTTGTTGGAGGAGTTTATCTGAGGGAACCTCACCTGCAGTGCTGCTTCCAGCTCTGGTGTCCCCAGCCTGGGAAGGATGTGGAGCTGTTGGACGAGCCCAGACGAGGGACACGAAGATACCCAGAGGGCTGGATCACCTCTGCTGCCAAGAGAGTTGAGGTTGTTCATCCTGGAGAAGAGAAAGCACCAGGGAGACCTTACTGTGGCCCTGCAATACTTTAGAGGGGGTTTTAAGAAAGATGTAGAGAGACTTTTTACCAGGCCCGTAGTGACAAGAGTGTGTGCAATAGTTTTAAACTGAAAATTTAAATTGGACTTAAAGAAGAATTCTTTTGATGAGGGCAGTGNGAGACATTATGCCTTGGTCTTTATTTCCCTCTCGGTCCCGAAACATAGCCCCATATTAGCTACTATGAAGAAAACTAACTCTCCCCAGCCTGTAACAGCACATAAGTATAAAGTGCTACTGTTCCAGGGTGATCAGCCTGTTGACACAACTGGTTTGCCCTCGTTTTGTGGATCCTGTCCCTTCCTGACAGACCTTAGCTGTCAAAGTTGATCTTGTGCTCCTAAAACCTAAATAAACCCTTGCTGTCAACTTCAACTGCATAAACAGTTGCCCAGTTACTGGCTCAAAAAGTGCTGGATGGGTGTTTGAAGGGACTAACAACCATCATAAGCTTTTTTAAAAGTTTTGGAGGTTGGTTGTGGTTGGGTTTTGGTTTTCACTTTCACATACATCACCCAAAGTATCGAGTGTTGGTTATTTATATTTTTACATCTTCACAAGCAGTGTTGTATAGTTATTTGAAAAGCATGCCAACAGGGAGTTGTGTTCTGTGGTTGAGCTATCCTCTGTAGTCTCTGCAGTCTATAGCGCTTGTCTTTTTCTCCCTTGTCAAA
>VYZR01113719.1:2822-25448 GCA_013400675.1 Oxylabes madagascariensis
AACAGGACTTCCATTCCAATGAGAGCAGGAGATAAATCCACTCGGAGGGAGATAAGACATAAATCCTGCACTTGCAGGGCCCAGTGGGTCTGACCCAGCTGGGCAGGTACAGAAAGAGACCTCGGGAGCTCCCGGACTCCGTGGAATGAGGGCGGTGCAAGGACCAGCACAGGATCCGAGCCCAGCACGGCTCATCCTGGGAGGCTGCACAGGAGCCAAATCCCACCTCAGGACATTCCCCAGGGCATCCTCCTTCAGGGAAACGGGAGTGCCTCCAGATCCTGACATCTCTGCGCAGTGAAGGAAAACTCAGAACTCTCCAAAGCGGTGTCATCCCAAACTGTGCTCCCTCCTGAACACCAGAAACCCAGGAAAACACCTGGGGAGCACTGGGAAGGGAAGCTGCTGGCACAGCTCTGATTGCACACATGGATTTTACAATCCATTATATCTCATCTGGGACTTCCCCTGCTGTGGGCCTGACATTCCTGAGTCTGAGAGATTTTAGCTTGCTGGTAGCTGCTGCTCTTTTCCCACGGCAAAAATCTCTCAGGAAAGCTTCTTCTCAAAACAATCCAGGTAAACAACCATCTTTCTCAAAACAATCTTTTTCCAGGTGGTGTTTTCGCCTTCTGGTTCTGTTTCTCTAGTCTAACCAATGGGATTAGAGAGGTGTCATTCCTGTTCACCAATTATGTTGAGTCTGTATCATAACACCTTATAAAAGTAGTAAGAATTAGACAACAAAAATTCTATTCCTTCTGAAAACACTTGAAGACTTTCATCTTTTTCTCATGTCCAACAGCGACATTCTGGGATGCACTTGCTGATGGTCTCGGCTGTCTGCACTCCTGGAAAACCATCCAAGGCACCTCCTTGGACTGAACAGGGCTCCAGAGCTCCATCAGTTTCTACCAGAACATTTCACCAGGTCTCTAATCCTTAATTTCAGCAATTAAACCTGTTTATTATTTCACTAAACCCATCAAGTTTCTTGTCTTCCTATTGTTCTGTGAAAGGCTTCAACAAGTCTGAGGGCTGTTAAATATTTCTGCTTGGTCCATTGAATTTCTGTGCTTTCACTGGTGGTGCAAATCTCATGTGAAATTGTATTCTTTGCATAAGATGACCCAAGAATTCCTGCAAGATTGTTTTAGTGTGAATGAAGGATGAACTCAGCCTCAATCCTAGATTTTTGTGGTTGTGATAATGAGGGAGAAGTCAAATCAAGCTTCAAGTTATGAAAAGGTTAGCAAACAAATCCTTCATATATTCCAGTGAAAAACATTTTATATTTGCACAAGTATAAACACAGCAGTTGGATCACGCTATTTATTGTTGAGACATTATTGTCTGAATATCATTAATTTTTGTTTTATTAGTAAGGTTTTTTTTTTTCTTTTTTTTTTTTTTTCCTGCACATATAATTAGTGGAGCTCTCTACTGGATGGGGCAGTGGTGCAGCAGGACTTTGGTTTGGGATACTAAATTGTAAAAATTTGTTTCTTATAGTTAATATTTTTATACCAGCATATTTTTTTATTAGGTGCTAGAGACTGAGTACACTATTGCAGGATGCTTTTGAAGTCCATCTGTTCCAAAAGGCTTATGAGCCATTTTGGAGATAAATGTTAATTTTGTTTTGATCATAGCAAAGGAGGGGTTTGATGGCCCCAAAAATGTTTAGATGTCCTTTGCTTTTTGGTAATCTACTGTGGCAGACAATGGAGTAACCCCAGGGGGAATACTGAGGAAGAATGGCATGATAAAAAAGTGATGGCAAAAGGAGATTTTTTCTGTCTATTTATCCATGATCTACCTACCTGTAGATTCACTGCAATTAATTTCTTACTATTTTTCTTGCTATTTTTAAAGCAAGAAGTATTTCTACTTAGTATTAGAATTCACCTAGTGTTACAATAATTCCCCAAATTTTTTTAATTCTTGCTGTCCTCTGAGTCATACGGGGAGCTGAAGGAAAATCCAGGGGAGCTGGAGGAAAATCCAGGAGAGCTGAAGGAAAATCTGGGAGAGCTGAACCTTTCCTGAAAGGCCTTTTAGTTTGATGGAGAGCAAAGGGCTGAGGGTGATTGTGTGGATGGGGAAGGCACCTGTGGTGACAAATGGCAATTCACTCACGTCCACCTCGCCCGACAGGGACATCACACTTGTTATTTTCAGGATTATTTTGTCCCACGTTCCACCTGGCAACAGATCCTCTCTGAAAGGAATTAGAACACATTTTTCTCAGAGGAGACTGAAACCAGTGGAGGAAACGGGGCCACCTGATGGAGTCTCCTGCTTGGTTCACTGGTGGCAGAATATTTAAACCCAGCACCTCCAAAATGGAACGCCTGCATTTGTGAGAAGCAAGTGGCCTGTGCCTTCAGAGAGGTGTGTGAAGGAATGGTGTTTGATCCGAGGCAATCCCATGAAAAACACTCAGGACCATGGGAAGATGAAATGCCTCCTTCCATATGTATGAGCTTTACTAAGCTAGTAATCCACAGTTTAAGGAACTTTTTTTTTTTTTTAAATTTAATAAAGAGGTTATTTTAAACTTAGATCTGCAAAACACTGATACCTCCAGCACATTGCCTCAGTGAAATATCCCTCTACATGAAAATATAGACAGTTAGTTTTTTCTTCCAAAGTGAAACACTGCAAGGTCTTTCATTACTGGTTTATTATGCTTTCTGTATCTTTGCTCATTTTTCACCAGTATTGCATTAAGTATTGATATTGATTTCTTGTAAATGGTACTGAAATGGATGGCTCACAGTTTTTGTTATTGTTCTGTAGCACTTGTATGTAATTTATTACAGCTGCAATGGAACCTGCCCCTTGCTGCCAGGGTTTAAATTAAATGTGCCATGTTTTGGCCCCTAGTAGTCACATACATTTCTCATTCTGGATCTGAAAGTGTTATGTACAGAGCAACTTTTTAAATTACTTCCTTGATATTATTTTAAAAGTTTATTTCAATAATTTTGGTAATTAATATGTAATATACTGGTTGAATTAATTGCATTTTTCTTTTCCATTACAGAGACTAATTGCTGTCCTGTAAAAACAACATGGAGTAGCTGGTAGTAATGGCTGGCTTTCCTCTTTCTGGGAGTAAAAAGGGAAATCAGCTCCTAAATTTTTCAGTGAGTGATGGATCTAAGTCTACTTGTGCACAATGCAAAAAAAAAGTATTGATGTTGAGGAGGGACAGCCCAAATGGAAGGGCAATTCTTTGGACCACACTTCAATGCAGTGGACTTAGTCCTGGCACAAAACTTGACTTGGAACCATCAATTAACTTGATTTTATGAGAATGAAGCTTCAGCCTCGACAAAAATGAAAGTCCCCCCACCAAATATCTCCGTACATGAGGTTCCTTCACGGAGGGTTTGTAGAGAAAATAATATTGAGAGAACACCAGTGATTTTAACAAAAAAACCCCCCAATTGATAAAATAGTATCAACACATTGATGTTGAGAGATACTTTTTGTGTATTTCCCAGTTTTCTTTGCTGCCATTTCATTACGAGTTGAAGCTGCTGTTTCTGCAGGGCGTGAACATTTTTTGAGTCTGCCCATGGACAATCTTCTGCTCTATGATTTTGAAAGGATTGGGATGAAGGGAGGGGATTTGGTGCTTTAAGGGTCCCTTTCCTCCTCCTGCTGGGTTTGTGTAGGTGCAGCTCTGGGCTGTGGGTATTCCAAGGCCATCAGTGTTGCTCTCATGGAATTGCACTGGTGTAAAGCACTTTTTACTTGTAACCCATTCCAGGAGTCATTTATACTGAAACGCGGAGCTTTTCACACAAGATTAACTGAAACCCTTTACAAAAAGTCTTAGTTCCAGTTCACTGAATAAATCCAATTGCCATTTCACAAGCTCTTCTCGAGCATTCCCTCCCCTTGATTTTGGACAACATCCCTTACTCTTCCCCTGACAGCTTCAGACAGGTCTGTCCCACTCAGTTCCCTCTGCTCATCCCAGAGAGTGGCTGGACTCCCCAGGCCTTTTTAACCGAGGTCTTTCAAGCAAAACAGGAATATTTTCACATCAATCACATTTCAAAAAACTCTACATTTTTGTAACGAAGTGGCTGAAGCCACTGCTTTTAGGGCTGGTGTGAACACAAAGAGGACACAACCAAAATTCTCAGGGAGCACAAGGTTTCGACAAGGCAGGGAATTGCTGCTCCACCATCACTGTGGGTTGGGAAGGCATCTCATGAAATGACATTGCATTGACCAAAAAAAGCATCTTAAGGCCTAAAATCATAGAATTACTGAATAGTTTTGGTTGGAAGGGACTTTTAGAGCTCATCTAGTCCACTTCCCTGCAATGAGCAGGGGCATCTCCAGCCAGACCAGGCTGCTCCAAGCCCTGTCCAACCTGGCCTTGGGCACTGCCAGGGATCCAGGGGCAGTCACAGCTGCTCTGGGCACCCTGTGCCAGGGCCTCCCCACCCTCCCAGGGAACAATTCCTCCCCAATATCCCATCCATCCCTGCCCTCTGGCAGTGGGAAGCCATTCCCTGTGTCCTGTCCCTCCATGCCCTTGTCCAGTGTTCCTCTCCAGCTCTCCTGGAGCCCCTTCAGGCACCCCCGGTCTGAGAACTGGAAGGTACTGCTGTGATATGTGGAGTATCTGCCATGCCAATCTTCCCCCCCACTCCTCATATCTCTCTGTTGTTTCACCCGAAATAAAAGCCTATTTAAATAGCACCACCCTGTGTGTAGCATATCCAACAATGTGCCCAAAGTTCTTCACTTGATAATGACAAATTGCTTTTACTGGGCCTTGGACTATCGCTGTTGTACACTAAACACCGACACAGACTCCGAGATCTTTCAGAAGGCTAGAAATAAATGACTCCTTATTTGTGAGATGTGTCTCTCTTTTATACCATTTATACACAGACCAATTTGATGGGTGAAACAAAGGCAAATCTCTTCAATCACATTGGTTAAAACAGATGTTCGTCAAGAAACCTCTCCTGTGAGAAAGAAAGGATAAACATAGGTACAGTTACAAAAACATTTCTCTTGTCTACAGAAAATCACCTGGGAAAAGAATTTGTGGAAACCAAAACATCTCAGGCATTGGAAATTAGGGCTACATTAGACCTTGGCTGTCAAATCACTGCAAGGCAGTCTCCAGCTTGTGAATAATTTTAGCCACCATATTCACACATTTTTACTGCACTTACAAGATTTGTAGGAAACCTTGTGTTGAAGAGAGTAAGTGGATTCACTGAGAAGGCAAAGAAGAAAAAATCATCTCCTTTAATATTTTTTTCCCCCCAAAAGGCAAATTATCAACCTAGGAGGCTTAGTCTCCTCCCTGTTGGAAGGAATTGCTTGTAATTTTTGCTTTCTGTTAGTTTGTTCAGGTCCCCTGGGAGCAACAGGTCCAGACTCCAGAGCTCATATTGCAACAGTGATGATGTTTTGTGCAGCTGGAAACGCCTGAGCGTCAGAGGTGTTAATCTGATCTATCAGTATTGGTGTCCCACACCTCAGCCCCGGTGCAGGAAATTAAAGAGTGAGATCTGCAAGGGAACTATTTCATAATGCTTTAAACAAATGAACTCCTTAACATTTTATGATCTCTGGAAGATTGTTTTGTTGGTGGCAGCGCTGCCTGCAGCGGGAAGCATTTGCTGGAAAAGCAGTGGCGTGGCAGTCGTGTCAGCCACAGCCCAGAAAATCTGCACTGGGGACACTTACTTGAGCTTTATCATTACTGGGGAAATTACTCAATCTTTGTCAATTTTCATTTGGGCTGAGTTTCATGGGAAGAACTGTCCCAAATCTAGGACTGCAGCTTGCTTTATATGGAGAAATGACTCGCTTCACCCAGTCCTCCTCCCAGGTGTCACCAGGAGCATTTCACTGATGTGGGCAGTTCACAAATCAAGTAACCTCCTACATTTTCTCCCCTGCTTGGTTCAGAGGGGGTTGTGATGATACCTGACCATTAAAGCTCTTTGCTGGTTTATGCTATTTAGAATCTTGTCCCTTCCTTTTATACCATTTCCAGGAGATTTCAATTCACTTTCCTGCCCCTCTGCCACCCTCTGGACCGCAGAGGGGTGGAGGGAGACATCCAGCCCTGAATCAGCAGGCTGCAGCTCTCTCCACGCCTGCAGAGAAATAAATGCAGCCTCTGCTCAGCGAGAGGCTCCAGACTAACACCTCCCGTTAATTTCCCAGTGCCCCCAAGAGAAAAAAGGTGTATAAAAAAGGAAGCAGGGATTCCTCAAGGATAACGGTAATGTACCCTCTCCACAAATTACCAGCAGGCCTTTACAGGGGCTGATCACCTATAAAAAGCTTCGGAGGAGTCATTACAGTCCTTGAGCTGCTGGGGGCTTTATGTCTCCTGTTCCAGGCAGGGGTGGCCTGATGCAAAACCAGGCTGGAGGGGCTGGGAGGTGGCTCAGGGACAGAGGGCACCCTCGGGGCAGTGGCACTTCCCGGCTGGAGAGGGATGGAGCTGTAGAACCCCAACCATCCATGCCTGGAGAGCTGTGAGGGACTCCGGAGCTGCTTTCCCCCTCTGGAGCAGGGATGGGCTGAAAGCTGCCATCAGTGAGGAGCTCTGCCGGTTTTTACCCCAAAGCTCCATTGGGATTTTTCCTTCCTCCTCACATCCCTGCTGCTCAGCTGCGTGTGTGGCTTGGGGTGGTGCCTGCCAGACAAGGTGTGTGACAAATGGTGGGGACCTCCTTGCCACCTCTGACTCCCTGACAGGAGGGTGCAACCAGGCCAGGCTGTGCTCCTCCGGAACGAGGGAGAGGACAAGGGAAAATGGCCTCAAGTTGCACTGTGGGAGGTTTAGGTTGGATATGAGGGGAATTTTTTCACTGGATCAGGCTGCCCAGGGAAAGGGTGGTGTCACCATCCCTGCAAGTGTTCAAAAATCAGGTAGATATGGCACTTGGGGATGGCTTTAATGGGGACCTGGCAGTGCTGGGTTGTGGTTGGACTGCACACGAGAATGTGTCTGCAAAATTCCCAAATTCAGTCCAGTTTTGGATAGGACTCAATTATCTTTTATTTTTATCTTCAAATCTTTGAATGTGAGAAAAGATTGTTGTGGTTGGACTGCACACGAGAATGTGTCTGCAAAATTCCCAAATTCAGTCCAGTTTTGGATAGGACTCAATTATCTTTTATTTTTATCTTCAAATCTTTGAATGTGAGAAAAGATTGTTGTGGTTGGACTGCACACGAGAATGTGTCTGCAAAATTCCCAAATTCAGTCCAGTTTTGGATAGCACTCAATTATCTTTTATTTGTATCTTCGAAACTTTGAATGTGAAAAAAGATTGTTCTGGGAATGAGGTGATGATGTTTCCCTTTTCCTGGCTCTTTTTAGGGGGGAGAGATGAACTGATTAAAAAAAAAAAGAACATTTCAGATAAAGTACAGCAGATATGTTGGACATAGTTGACCATCTGAGTGTATTGGCTATTGCTATTCTATTTGTTATAGAATCAATGAAAATAAAACTAAAAATTCTGGTTGAAAAGAAGCTCTATGGCAGAATAGAGATCAAGTTTCTGTGCATGTTCTGCAGAGGAATTACAGGTACTATCCTTGCTGTTAGACTCCATTTTATTTCCTCTCTGTGCTGCAATGTAAAAAAGCTTAACTCAGGAATGATCTATGTAAAGAATTCTTAAATTTGATAGTATTTGCCATCCAACACTTCTCCATTTTTTTTTTATTTATTTTTTTTTTACAACCAGAATCTTGCAGTGTCTATGCAGCTCCACTTCACTCTTTGTGTTGCTTTTTTGGTTTCATTTGCTGGCAGGGAGCTATCACTGGCGTGAGAATATCACTAAATCAAACCGTATGGAAAAATACAGTCCCACCAGGAAAGGTTAACAAACAACCCGTGATCCCAAGTCGGTTTATCAGAGTTAATTTTTCTTCCAGTTACCAAGACAGAAGGAAATTCAAGTATTTCAAATAGAAAACAAATCTTCAAGTATAGTACACACATAAAATCCTGAGCAAATGTTTACTGACTACAACACCTGGAACAATTAGGATGGTGCAGTGGAGCAGGGTTTGATTTAAGAGGGAGAGCCTTGCAGATGCATGCTGAGCACAATCCTTGTGTCCTCCAAGGCACAGAACAGCCCCAGCCTCCATCCCTCTGCTGCTCTTCTTGAACTAATCTTGTACTTACCGATAATTGATGCTCTCCACTGAAGGGAATGGGATGGGAAAAGGTGGTGATTTGGCAGCTGTGTTTGCTGCACTTATTTTGACTCATTTTTACTCCGGTGTGTGTCGAATATGGGTCAGAGCTTTCACTGCCCAGCAGTGCAAGGAAACCTGCATTCCATTAAGGAAAGGTGTGCAAGTGGTGGCTTTTCACCCATTTTTCTGGCCAGATGCATTAGGTGATTATTTATAAAAGTCTCTCTATATAAAAAAGTCCTTATTCAAAGTTAGATTCATGAGTCCAAAGAAAAACAAAATTGCAGCTTTCTCTGCACTCCTTTCACATTTTCCTTCTTTTTCTTGGAACCACCTTGGCCGGGAGGGAGGTGCCACGTGGAGGTTTGTGAGGGGAGGGCAGGACAGGGGTGGCAGATGTCCCCTTTCAGCATCTTCCTTGTGGGAATGCAGCACACACAGCCTTTCACAGCAGCAGCTCCTTAAATTCCTTGCCGCGTGTCAGAAGGCAGCTGGATGTGAAAATAAACCTCACCCACTGACGATGCGTAAAAGAGAGAGGAAATGAAAACATTGCGCTTGTCCTACAAACCCGAGCCAAGCCACGCCAGGAGAGCAGAACGAGCTGCTCTCAAAATACTCTGTTTATCTCTGTTCACAGCTCTTTGTGTGTCCCTTGAACTGCCCATGGCTCACCCTTCTTCCCCTTCCTTCAGGCAGCCTGGCGAAATTGGGATTTTCTCAGTGCTGCCAGTCCAGGTTTGGCAGAACATCACATAAAAAAAGCCAATTTCACAACTGAGGAGCTTCAACTGAGGCTTCCTTGCCTGCATAAGGTTCTGCTCTGTTTGGGTTGGGGAGTTGATGTTACCTGACTAAGCCTCGCTCAGTGGGTAAGAGGTGAAGCTGCACATCCAGCACCAAACCCCAGATGGATCAGAGAATTATAGACACAAAACCTTAAAAGATCTTGCAAGTGATTTTAGCAACCGTGGTACAGGCAAGGTGAGGGTGGGGAAAGGACTAAGTCTGATAAAATTATTATGATTTTATAAATGGTTTTCAAAATTCCAAATGGCTTCTCAAGGATTGATTTTTCTGTCAAGACATTGGACAAGACTTAATAAATCATTATATTCATGGGAACCCTACAGTCAAACAAACCCTAATAGATATGTATATATGCATATACGAAATCTAAAGTAATTTTTTAAAAATAGCTTTCTTGATCCTATTGGTGGAAAACAATCTTGTTGAAGAAACCATTTGGGACAGTGTTTTTTTTTTTTTTCCATGTGTCCTCCATCATGTGCTTGGAAAAGGATATCACAGGTATTTTGCAGACATGGCTCTGCAGGCCAGGCATAACAATCGGCATAAAATCTGCACAAGATCACGTTGGATTCAATCTTTTTGGAAATTTAATCTTCCCCCAGCCTAACATGTGCTTGGGATAATTAGCTCTAAGATAACAAAAACATTGGAAAGACTAATTAAATAAAACTCAGCCAAACATTATGTATTTTAGCAATATATTTTGTATTTTTTGTAGATATAGCTGAAATGTATAGAAGGAAAAAAAGGCATAACAAGTATGATAAAAACACTATTCTAATTAAAAAATAAATATTACTTAATTGCATCTATATTACACTGTCAGTAGGCTTGTTATTGAGAAATTTGGGTAAGAAATAGCAGAAAATTTGTGAATTTCGTATTTTTCCCACAGAATATTCCCAGGAATAATTCCTAGCCCATGAAATGTTTGTCTGTAGGGTGCACCCAGCAAGTTGAAATTTAAGATGCACTGATTAGTCTTGACTGGACATACGTTACATCAAATTGCTGATTCAGTGTCCTCTAACCAGGTCTGCAAAGCAAACTCTTGCCTTTACGCAAGAGCAAACTGTTTTCTCCATGGGAAGGAAGTGGGAGTAGAGAAAATCATAAAGCCAGAGGAGGGAAACCAGAGCTGGAGTAAACTCTGCTTGTGTTCAGGAGAATGTTCACTATTTTTTTTGGCTTGCTACTCAATTCCGTTCCACCATATTCCTCAAGGAGGATTAGATTTTCTAGCTGATGACAGTATTTCTTTAGAAAACGAATGTCTTCAATGTATCCTCTCTGGACGACTTGCTTGGTCTAAATATCGATTGGATTTTACTACCAGCCAAGGTCAGAAACTGAAGAGGTTCTTGCTGCAGCAAGCTGTATATTAATCTCAATATCAACTAAGCACCTAAAATGTTATTGGAATTTGATGATCAATCACATCTTTGAAAAGTACTTAGTATGACATTTGTTGGACTTCCATATTTCGTGTTATACAGTCACACCTGATGGTTCAATAACTGGAAAAATACCAGCAAAGGCTCTGTTCAGTTCTTTGTGCAGAGAGGATCTGCTTCATAATTCACATTTCTTGCTTTTGCCCACATTAATAGGGTATTACACACCATTAGAAGGTTTTCTTGCTGCTCACTTGCATTACATTAGAAAATACACCGCTGTTACACATATTTAGGCAGACAAACACATAAAACCTTCTTCCAGAAGAATATTTCTTAATTCCTCACCCTGCAGCCTTTCCGTTTGGAAATGCCACCATTAAATTCAACTGCAGTGACTCAGTCTGTTCCTCTGCCATTAAATGCTCTGCTCTGTTCTGTGAGAACCTGGGTGGGTATTTGCTCATCCTGGCCACAGTGAGGAATGGTTGTCACAGGTTTTCTTTCTGTTCTGACTTAAACAAGTGCTGTAGAAGTAAAATGATAGAATCACAGAATTGTTTGTGTTTGAAGGCTCATCCTGTCCCACCCCCTGCCATGGGCAGGGACACCTCCCACTATCCCAGGTTGCTCCAAGCCCCGTCCAACCTGGCCGTGGACATTTCCAGGGATGGGGCGGCCACAGCTTCTCTCTTCAAAGCCTATNTGAAGGCTCATCCTGTCCCACCCCCTGCCATGGGCAGGGACACCTCCCACTATCCCAGGTTGCTCCAAGCCCCGTCCAACCTGGCCGTGGACATTTCCAGGGATGGGGCGGCCACAGCTTCTCTCTTCAAAGCCTATCCTCCAAAACCTTTTAAATATTTACCAGTCCATTTCCTTCCTCACTTCCTTCCCAAGATAAGTTTCATTGAATTAAAATAAGAAAAAGTTTCCAAGAGTAAAATCAGCAGGTGATACCCAAAGTTCTCACAGCACAAGGCCAAAGCTGTCACAAGTGTTTATACACATTTAGAGCAATGGCTTGTGTCAGATCTGAAAACTACTCCAGAATGAAGGAGCAGTTCTCAGCACACTCTTAACTTTACTCTTTTCTCTGTCTATTCTTTATTAAATATCGAGGCAGGGAAAAATCACAGAATTCAGTAGATCATAAATAGCTTTAAAATTCATGGCTTGATTTAGCAGCCAAGCACAAACATGGTCCTCATTTTCTGTGGGGTTTGGGGTGTTTTTTTTGTTGTTTTAATTATTTTCTTTTTTGCTTGTTTGTTTGAAGGTTTTTATGTATTTTTTGTTTGTTTTGTCTACTTGAACCAGTGGTATTTCTCTGTTTTAATTCCTGAGATAGACCAGTAATGACAGTAATGCAGAAGCTTTGCTTATTTTAAGCATCATCTGCAATGACATCATTAAAAAAAAATCAGCATCACTTCAACTGCAAGGACCTTCCAATTTTCAAGCACATAAAACGTGATAAGTGAACTTCTCCCTCCTGAAATATGCGTTGCACCCTCTGAACGAGCTGGAAAGAAAGCAGAAAGGATGGATTTATCAGGCATCAAGTTCAGCCATCCAGATGTTGCCAAGCTCGTTTTTGTTGCTGGCTGTGGGTAATTTTGAAATGGTTTGTAAATTTAATTGACCATGTATGAAGTGTGCACAGGCCGTGCACAATCAGCAGCGCTGCCAGGATTAGCAGCTCTATTTCTTAGCTACGCAGGTCTAATGTGCTTTATTGGAAACAAAATACACCCCGAGGCATTTGAAACACAGCAGCCAGGTAGGATGAGACTCACTGCAGTGAATGTGTTTGGAGGAGGTCAGAAATTAAAGTGCTTTTGGGCTGTCAGTCACACAAGTTAAACTTTGGGGAGAAATCACCTAACTGAAGTATCTGTTGTTGGTACCTGAGTGCCTCAGGAGAGGGAAAAGGAGAATCCTGGCATATTTGCTGTTGGTGGGCAGGTACTTACATCAGGTAATGCTACAAATCAAGGCCTAGAACCTCCTGCCAGGGGCTTCTTTTATACTTTGTGGGTGTTGTAATTTACCTGGCTCGTTAAATGATGTTATATAGCACCACAGTCTACAGCTGACATTTAGAGCATCTCAAGTCTTATAATTAGATCACTTTAATCCACAGGTATTTATGTAGCATTCCTTAAATATGGACAGGAATCAGAAGAGGAAGAGGAAAAACCCAGGGATTTCAGATTTTTTTTAAAATTCATTCTTCACAGTGTGGAGAGGTGTTAACCTGGGGGCTTTCTGCTGGCAAAATTTTGCAAGTTAGGCGTTGCAAAGTCTAGATAAAACCCAAAATGGCAGTCAGAAATAAGGTCTGTTGTTATTATGCAATCTTTCTGGTTGGTGCAATGCAAATCTTTCCTCATCTTCTCTTGTGCTTGTTTTGCTTGGGATATTTGATCTTTTTTTTCTGTTTTATATATTTACCACTTTTCTGTAAACTCCTATTCCAAAGATTTATGTCAGAGAGGCAATTTTCTTCCCAACAAGAGACTTATCTTTTTAGTCACCAAAGCAGGTCCCCAGAATATAGCTTATTGCAGCAGCACAGAAGAATAAGTCAAGAGTTATCACCAAGTACAGCCAATTCAAAAAAAAATAATTTTTTTCACCTTGAATTATTTTTCAGCTCCAAATCCAGTTTCTGAGTTACAGTTATGAGACTCCCAGCTCTAGGCTCAGTTCTAACTAAAAAATTTCAAGAAATCATAGAACTATTGTGTTGAAAACCCTTTCAGAAATTAAAGGAAAACATACAGCTCTTGAACTGATGCCTTGGAAATGCACCTTGTAGCCCTCATAAAACGGGTCTCACATGAA
Source organism: Oxylabes madagascariensis (assembly GCA_013400675.1). Classification (NCBI taxonomy): domain Eukaryota; kingdom Metazoa; phylum Chordata; class Aves; order Passeriformes; family Timaliidae; genus Oxylabes; species Oxylabes madagascariensis. Next base: position 16,103 of record VYZR01113719.1, read on the forward strand.
ATGTTAGCTCAAACTCACACAAATACTCAAATCACTCTTTGTTTGCTGCTGACCTGTATCTTTTAAGCTTAACCCACACTTGCAAAAGCCCAAAGGAGTTGTATTTGGAGTCTGGTTGCTCACGTACCCTAAATCAACAAAAACAATCTTCAAATAGGAGCGACTGCATCGCTTTTCCTTTCAGTAAATAGAGATTATTGTGCAATAGAAGATGATAACTTTATTTCACAGGGCTTTGAAGGTTGCTCAGGTGGGTTTGTTCATCCCTCGGGCTCGCTGGTGTGGGATGGTTTGGGTGATGTTGGGACACAGCTGCAAAGCACTTTGAGGAGGCAGGTATGGATTTTGCTAAATGTTTTCTTAACCAGTGAACAGATTGACATAATTGCTGTAGCATTTCATAATAAATGACTAGAATAGGTAATTTCAAGACACAGTCATGACTGTGAATAGCCCTGGTGGCTGGTGGAATTAGAAAAGGAAACTTGAATCCATCTTTAGAGAGGGAAGGGCCTGGCTCCCAGGTTGCAGTGGAAGGCAGGGAGATCCCAGAGGGATCCTGCTGGGCACTGTGCCCCCAAGCAGTGCCTGTGGCAGGTGTGGAGCACAAGGAGCTCTGCCAAGGGCTGGGGAAGCTCAGGTAACCCTGCCCCTGCCATGGTGTGCTGTGGAGCAGCAAGAACAGGAGTGCCAGCCCCTAGCTCCACTGCAAAACAACCTTGCAAAAGAATGGCTTTTGGGAAAGGGAAGGTATCCAAGCAGGATTTAGGAATTTAACTTCAGAGATAATGGGAAAGATTCCATAGGTGTCACATATGTGAGCAAGACACTGGAAGTATTAATAATTATCAGTTTGCAAGAAGAGCCACCTGTAGTCTGAGGGATGTCATTAGACACCAAGTCGGTTAATTAGGTCCAAAAATTAAGCCTGGGTACCTCTTCTGTGGAAATTCTATAATGCTTTGCTCATTGTTCTGAACAGACAGCACAATCTCCATTCTGCATTTGAAGTCTGTGGAAAATTCTTAGGGATTTCAACAGAAAACACGTTTTCATGTGCCTGAGGCAGCACCGTGACATCGAGGGGCATTCAAGGTGGAGTTCATTCATACCTGGAGAGCCAGCAGGAGGTCTCTGTGTCATTTAAATCCAAATGAAATACTATCTTAGACACTTTAACATGACCTGAGTGATGCAAAGGCCTTGTCGTGGTCTTTCTGCTTGAGAGTAAATTTCACACTCTGTGAAATTATGATTATGATTATGATTATGATTTTTATTGTTGTTGTTGTTGTTAAAATCTACTTTAGGAAAGCTAAAGGAAGCAACCCATGCAGATAACACTAAAGCAATGAGAAATGGAAAGTCCTAACAGTCTGAAGAGTAACACAGGAGTGGCTGTACAAACCCTCATTCTGCACTACCAAAGGATGCACTGGATGGCTCAAGGTCCTCCTTGATCCCACCACCAGCAGCTTCCTGAGTGAACTTTTCTTTCATAAATCCCAGATGTACCAGCCATTAACCAGGCATGTTTATCTCTGTTTTTTTCCTTTATCTAATACTGTATATTGATTAAAATTTCCCAGTATCTTTCGAGTACTTTCTGCGTCAGAAGTGGCAGCATCCTGCAGATGAGCAGATGGCAGTGTAGCATTTTCCGTACCTCACTCATAAAGTTATCTACTTTTTTCTGCTTTGTTGTATAAGTCTGCATCACCAAGGACGTGTTTCCTCCTCTGAACTCTTTCTCCTAAATGAAAAATGCTCTCTTAACTTCCTTGTCAAGCTCTTGTGGACCATTACTGTTTCTTTCAAAATGCACGTGTGCCTTTTGCACTGATGAAATACTGCTGGAAATGCAGTGCTCTTTAGTTTTGAGAGTCTAGGGATGTATTTTCTGCCTTAGGTGATGTCTTCATGGATTCTTTGTATGTTGTCAATGTGAATCCCAGATGAAGGGTACCCAAAAACTAATGCTGAGTTTAAGTGTAGGAGCAATTTTTTGGGGTCATAAATTTAGTATTAGATATTCCCTTTAACCATCCCTCAGTTTTGGTGTCTATCTGCCTCAAGACCAGGACTGATTCTCCCTCTCTTCCCCCACTTTTTTCCCCTCCCCTTTCCATTTTTCTTAATAATCTGAAAGTTATGTCATGGAGACAAGGACAGCTGATGTTCACAGCTGATCAAAAACTGGGCTACTTCTGTAAATAAGATAAATTCTTGTTTATTTGATAGGCACAGATTCTCATATGTGCGTATATTCATTTTTTTGTGGACACCCCCTCTGAATAGCAAAAAGCTGCTGCGACCAGCCTGGTCTTCATGGGAACAGGTTGAATTATACACAGGAATAATCCAGCAGCTTCTGAGCAAAATTTGGATTTTGGATGATTGTGTCCATTGCTCCATCAAAGCAGTGGGTGGTTCTTCATTGGAGATGGGAGACAACAAAGAGCAAAATCCAGACCTGTCTTGAATTTCAGAGACACTGGGCAAAGCTTTGATATCTCCTTCTTTCAGGTCTCACTGTTGACATTCTTGTTTAGACCTTGTCCTTTAGTTTTACCTATGTCATGACAGGAAAAATTGAAATGGTTTTAAACTGATAGAGGGCAGGTTTTTGGTTATTAGAAATCCTTCTCTGTGAGGGTGGGCAGGCCCTGGCACAGGGTGCCCAGAGAAGCTGTGGCTGCCCCTGGATCCCTGGAAGTCCCCAAGTCCAGGTTGGATGGGGTTTGGAGCCACTTGGGATGATGGGACATGGGGCACAATGTGCAGCAGTGCTTGCTGCAAACAGTGCTTTCCTTCCTGCTCTTACCCTCACCTCACTTGTATTTCTTGCTCTGTAAGAGTAAAATAAATGCAATGCAACCTACATCAACAGGCCTAGAAATTCAAAGGCATTTTTAGCAATGGCAAAAAAAAAATTGAATAACTTCAGGTGATGCTTATGATTCCTAAAAATGCAAGTATCAACTGGTAAGTTTTTTGAAAATTGAATATAAAATCATAGAAAAATGCTTTATTTGATTCTCTGTTTATGGGAAATTCATTTTATTTGACTTTTTTATTTGTAATATCAACTATATTGCAGAGCAGAGTTTCTAGGTGCTCCCTTATGGTACCATTCTTCTAAATTATTAATGCCGTACTGTTGATATATTGTCAGCCTTGTACATACATTCTATGAAAATGAGTTTTACAGTAGGCTGGGATTTATAACAAAGCTTGACATATGCAGCTAATTCACCTAGACAGTCTTGTCAGTTTTAGGTTCATAAATAATTGATACTCAGGGCTTGGAGTTCAGCTACTGTTAGTGCTCCAGCTGTTAAATTTCAGCAGCATAATGGATGAATATTTGTTTATAATTTCTGTACATGGACCTGATGTCAGATCCCCGGTCTCATTTACATAGGTAGATTGAGATGTTGGAAGTGTAATGAGCATATGAAGATGATGAATTGTTTTCCTCAGTGCTGGTGCGTTTCTGTAAATGTTTGATTAGTTTTGAATGGATTACTGTTAGATTATCTGGTTCAGGGGTTAAAGTGAGCAGCTCTTTGCTCCCAAAGCTTTCGTGATCCCTTGCTGACAGATTTTAAAATTCATACAGTGATATTAGTGCTGCAAAAGCGAGGGGTATTCTTTGCAACAGATGTTTAGTAATTAAACATACGGTTTCCCTGTTTGGAAGTTGCCTGGGAAATTTAAATCAGAATGATTTGTTTACCGTAGTTTGAGGGAATTACAGTTTCTAAAAAAATAATATACTTTTGCCCCTAAAGTGCTGGAGTTTTCCCCCCAACGACACTAATTAAAAATGAGCAAAACACACACATACCCTCCCAATAATTCAGATGCTTAACGCCTTGGCCGACAGATGCAAAGCCATTAAAAACAGAGGTTCTTCTCATTTTCTCCTCCCGTAAATTAACGAGCAATATTCAGAAAAACATTTTCAATTGGACGTCCCAAGCAGAGATGCTGAAGCAAACCAGATTTCCAACCATACCTTCCTACTGGAGCCCAGCTGGGAGAAGCCGTGGGGTGTGGACACGTGGCTTACACACAATTCCTGATGACGTCAAGGGTGCGAGCGAGGAGGGGCAGTCCAGTAAGGAAATTACTTTGGAGAAACTCAGAGCAAATTAGAAATGAGATGTTCCCTCATCCATTGGGACTTGGCGTGTGCCACGCAGCTAAAGGGGTGGGTGGCAGAAAATGTGGGGAGCAGACTGGGTTTGGCTTGCTGGGGGGTTTATATAAAGATGGGAGGAAGAGGAGAGGGTCATCCCATCTCCCACGTGCTTCTCCCAGCCCTGGCGACGCGGGGAATGAGGTGGAAACCGAGCTATGGGGTTGAAGCCCTGCACCGCCTCCTCTGACCCTGCTCACTCAAACACAACCCTTTGTATTCCTGCCTTTCTCCCACTCCCCACAAGCCACCCTCCCAGCGAGCCGCCCTTGGACGAGAAGGTCTTGAGGAGCAGCTCCTTAATGAGAAGATTTAGTGGCCACAGCTCCGCGGAGCCTCGCCCGCCACCGCGCCGCGTTTTGTCAGCCCCGCGCGCGGCTCCCCTGGCTTGTCTGGCAATCATGTTAGTGATTATATGGGTAATGAAACACGTGCTCTTTTTGTCTGTGGCTCTGATTAATCTGCTTTCTATTTAGCTGTGATTTATGGCGCTCAACTGTTGAGGTGAGCGCTGGCCCATCAGTTCCGCGGCCTATTACGGGCGCCGCGGCGGCGAAATGCCTGCGAGGCTTGAACTGTTTCTTGACAGCCAGGCTTCCCGCTACATTCCCTCCAATCTGTTTTGCTTCCTGGTGTGACCTTTCATACAGTAAAATACATTAGTTGAATAGCACAGTCTCATTAAAAGAGTGAATTAACCGAAGAGTCTTTTTAACTAAATGACAGCCAAAGGACTGAGTGCTAATAGCCACGGGCAGTTAGAAACTTAACTCATGAATCAGGCTGTTAATACTGCTCGCTGCCTGAAGCGCTAAGGGCACCACACTCTCTGCTTGCTCTCATAAGAAGAAAAGCTCATTACTTTCCTCCTGATGGGAGAGAAAGAGTGAGCGAGCAATAATAAAGCTTGAATTTTTCAATACTGTTAAAAATGGGGCTGACAGATTGCCGACAATAGGAGCAACGGGCTAGACACTGCAAAGAGAGCCACTGAATTAGCAATACCATATATCATACAATCTAATTAAATCAACCCCAAGAATGAAATTAGTTTTCTGTGAGTGAAATGGCCTTTGAAAGAGCGCTATTAAATGAACTGTAGAGCATTAATTAAATAATTCACAGTGAGGGATTTTGCATTTATACAAAAATTGTGCACTTAATTGTCCATGCTGTATTACAGATTTGGCCTTATGTTAACAATGTGTCTAAAGCACACTTATTGGAGCGTATCAGGAACAGCTTAACATAAATGCAGCTTATAAAGTTTTCAGAATTATCAAAGAAACTGGAAAAAAGCGGTAACAATAGTAAAAAAAATACACCCAGAATCAACCACTTTTTCACATTAATCCCGTGCATGTGTGACAACTTGTTACGTTTTTTTCCCCAGTGGAATGACATTAGGGCTTCTGAGTTTTAATTAAACAAAAACTGCAACTTCTCATGATTTAGCAAAAAGAAGTAACTTTAAATTGCCTCAAAATAACATATGCATGAAAATATCTGGGAAAAACAGGTATTTTGCTTTGGAAGAATAAAAGACAAAGTCTTTGGTCCTTAGGTTTTCAGTAAGACAAACAAAAAACCAAATAAGGGCCATAAAATCAATTTAGTTTTTTATTTTACATCTCTGTCACACTATAACTTCAATTAAGAAATATGCCATTTTGAAACCAAAACCTTTGATTTTGAAATCATGAAAATGAATATTTTTTTTTTAAATCTGCCACCTGGGGAGAGAGGTTGAAACTAAAAAACTTGATGATGTTTTTGTGCCTTCAAATCTTGATGTTTTCATACACGTTATGGCTTGGCAATAACATTATGCTCAGTGTTATTCAACTTCCTACCAAAGAGAAGCCATTATCAAATATGCTTGATAATGTGTATCTGTATTAAATACACTATTATGAACATTCATAGCTTTTTCCCTGCCTCTTCTTATTTTCATGTAAATCTGTGATGTTACTTTAAAATGTGAAAAAATCTACCCTTCCATTTGAATAGTCGCAAAAAAAAATTAAGAATGTGTAGACTATTGGTATTTTAAGATGTTGGTCCTATGTCTTGTTCTTTTTCATCCTTGCAAACATAAAAAATACAAATAGAGAAGGCAGTAAGTGCTATGTATTGAAATTTTATAAAAAATAGATATAACCAGGGTATACTTTTCCCCAGTGCTTGCAAAACCAGGCTTACATTGCTAAATGGTACATTTACTTAAATTTATTTATGTGCTATGGTGTTTTCCTTTTCATTTCTGATTTTGATTTCTAAAAAGAGCAAATGAAAGCCTCTAATGCTCCAAATGGTGACCACTTCAAAACCGTGTGGGTAAATGAAAATAATCTTCAGTCATAATGAGATCCAATCAAATTAACTCCCTAAATTAAAACACAAGAAGCTGGGAGTGTTATCTACATATTCTCTGTCTTCTTACCAGCCTCAGATTTTATCAGTTGCTTCCTCAATCAGAAAAACATTGTGTTTCAGTAGTCATTTACTAATAGCCTAAGTTTGAAGATGGCGAGAAAACCGTGATAGTGAAGCCATGGAATCTGCAGCATCTGCACCTGGCCACCAATTTTAAACAGAAGATGGAGGTGATTGACTTGGATGACTGATAATATTTTATAGCATGTTCCTGTGTTTGGTTCCAAATTGAGACCAAATCCCTGTGAAGGATGAGGTGTAACAGGACCTGGAAGTTAGATCTAGGGCACGTGAGTGCTCACAGTCTGACACAGAGCTGTCAGAAGGAGATTCCTTAAGAGAAAGTGGAATTAAATGGACTGACAGCTCCCTGACTTTCAGTACTGTGTGGTGCCATGCAGGCAATGTGCTGGTGGACATGCTTTGAGCATCTGTGTCCCCTGGTGAAAACAGAAGTTCTGCCTCTGTCATCTCTGTGAGGTGAAAGACAGAACTAATCCCAATTCCAAGGGGTCTTTATCCTGTAGGCCAATCCTCATGGTGACTATCCATGGACTGCTTGGCCATGAGGTCCAAAGAAGGGCAGCAGAGCTGGGGAAGGGTCTGGAGCACCAGGAGCAGCTGAGGGAAGGCTGAGCCTGTAGGACAGGAGTCTCAGAGGGCTCACAGCCACCTCTTGCTTGAGCTGTATTAAGAACTCACATCCTGAAATGTGGCAGCAGCAGGCACTGCAGGTATGAATTGGTGATGCCCAGAGAAGTCAAAGGCACCTGAGCTGATAGGGACATGTTCTCTCACAGGTACAGAGGAGCTGCAGACATCCTAAATTGTTTAACCAGGCTTCATCTCAAATTTGCACAAGGCTGTGATTTCTTGTGCTGCACCAGCTCATGCTGAGTAGTCTTTCACTGAAAATATTTTCTTAAATGACACTGAAAGGCTCCAGTGACAAATCATTGTAGTTTTGTATTTCCATTTATTTTATTCTGAGATTTGGTGCTGATATAAAACCACCGTGAACCTATTAATGATATTTCATGTGCAGTAACGTCAAACTATTCAATCAGTCGCATCATTACCTTTCATATTAAGCATATTTAGTTTATTCAGTTGTAACAAAGCATTTCAAGCACTAAAGGTCTTCTTTCCCAAAAGTACTCACTCATTTCAATTCCATTTCATATCATCTCTAAAAATGTGTATTTTGTCTTGACTTTAGATGAAAGCCAAAGGAACAAATGCTTTATTACCTAGCTGAGAAAACCTGATGATTTGTACCTCAAAATAGGCAACTGAAAATATTTGGGTTGTTTCATTGTAAAGCTAACAGAAGGCTGAAGTTTACAGGTAGTTCCTTCAGAAATTTCACATAGGCTTGGAAGGGCTGGAGGCATTTCTAAAATTGGTGGAAATGCCAATTAGATGTCTGGATCACCCTACAGGCAAGGCAAGATGTAGTTTCCAGGTGGGAAATGACACTGCACTTGATCTTAGTGAAGGGATTGAGAAGCACAGAATTAGCTTTATATATCCATATATACATGCCTAGCAAGCTGCTGCACCTTACTGGGGCTTGTGGAACTTACAGGGGGTTCTTTTGGCCCAAAAAAGGAACAAAACCCTTTCTTTGTGAAAGTGTGTTTTTGAAGTGGCTTTACAGGTTTGGGTATAAAGTGAGGAAAGAGCAACATTTGGAATTTCGAACTTTAATTATGAGTATTATAAAAAACTACATATGTCTACAGTTATAAGGATTGGTAAATCCACTAACACACCTGTAACACACTGGAAATTGAAACAAAAGTAAGGCACAATAAGTAGCAAGAAAATTCTGGACAAAAAAATTTGATTAATCCTCAGACAAGTTCTTGACTTCCTGTGATTCTCTAAATTTAGGTCTATTGGGCTGTGCCTCCTGCCTCAGGGAAGCAGGGACAGAATTGGCATTGCACACCTTTATTGCTGCCTCTGCTTAATACCAACGTCCAGGATGGTCATCACTCAAACCAAAATGAAGTTCCAAAAGATTTTGGTACAACTGAAAAAGCCAGAGTTTTATGGCTCTGACCCTCACCTCCTGCATTATCTATAAACTATTCCTTGTTAGAAATGAACTTCTAGTCAGCATGGCAGAGGACCAGTGTGTTATATATCAATATATAATGTAAGAATGTGTCATTCAATATGCTGCAAAACTTGCTATTAAGAATTAATCATTCTCCTCCTTGAGCAGTCTCTTCAATGCATCCAAAAATTTGCCATTTCTGAACATATTCCCAGTCAGGAAAGTCATCTACTCTCATAGGGTGTGGGTCAGAAGAAAACTAATTATGAGATTTTAATACAGAGTTTAGCAACAGCAGAGTTTAGAAACAGCTTTTTCCATCTGACAACTTCGAAGACTCCTACCAGTGCTCCATTTTGCCTGGAATTCAGATGGCAGCAGTAGGACATGCTCCTCAAGGCAGAGTGGGGAGGGTGGGACAGTTTCTGCAGCCCAGAGATCTCCTATTTCCCTGTTTTGTACCCACTGGCTTGGGAATATCACAAGGCACACCACAGGCAACTTTTCTTAGTGTTTTTTCATGATGTTGTCTTTTGCCTACTGCCTTCCTGACCCTGCTGGTCCTCTCCTTCTCCACAGCAGGGAGGAATGCCACAAGGTCACCACCAACTGCAGGCCACTGTTGTTGTAGGACACGAAAA
>VYZR01113722.1:31842-42673 GCA_013400675.1 Oxylabes madagascariensis
AAATGCTGTTGGCACCACTGCATCAGTGTTTTAGTGGGAAGATGGCACCCTGTTTGTGGCAAAAGGCTACCCCTAGAAAAGGGGATAATGGCAGTGGCTGTGTGATCGGACCTCATCTCTCATTTGTCTTATAGGCAAAGTTCTGTTCTTATTGATACATTTATCACAATAGTGCAAAGCAGTTAAGAAATAATGGTTTTTTCTTCATTTTCTTCAGGTCTGCAAACACATTTGGAAGAAAGCTTATGAGCCTACTCTGCAGCTTTGTGAATATTCTGCAAGAGGTTTAACATGAAACAAATATTCTTCNAGTAAATGATTAAATAAAAAACGAAAATCTTAAGCAATAGATTTGGATGCCCTTCCCCATTGCACTGATTTTTTTTTTTTAAGATGTAGTTCCAAGAGAAACAAACCTCTTTGTGGAACAGGAGTTGCACCTGTGACACTCCAGTACTATGGTCAGGGCTATTTTTGGTGCCTGCAGGCAGTGCAAAACGGAAAGATGACAGCCAATTTCTAGGCTGTTTTGACCATGATCAGGTTTTCAAGGTGATCAAGATAAAAGTATCCCAACAAGGCTTTTAACTGAATTTGCAGAACATTTTTGGCCTGGAAAGAACCCAGGTTGACTTTTGAGTGGGTATTTCTGAGTCCTTACACAGTGTATGTCTTTGGAATACTCTCGTGCAATAGTAGAGAGGAAAAGAAGAAGAGAACTACAAAGAAGGAAAGAACTGCATTATGTTTTACATTAGTTTTATCTGCTCAGGCTCCACAGCTTCTTTAAAGCTACTGTAGAATAATTTGATGGAAGATACCAGGCTTTTCCCAACCATCCCTACAGCATCCAAATCCCACTGTAAATTCGGTAAGTTGCAAACCTTTAGCAAACTCTCTCTGAAGTATACAATGAAACATATAATGAAAATTAAATGGACAGTAGCCAGCAAATACAAAAGCAATCTGTCACTGTAAGACATTTCTACACAAACCGAAAATGTTGCACACAAAAGGTGTACTATCAGTCAAAAGCAGAGGAGCTTGAATGTAAAGCAGACTAAGCTTCTTTGTACCACGGGTCTTTAATTAGACCTAACAAATGAATATGAATGTGGAGGAGGAGAATTGGCAGGAGACCACTGCTGACGATGCTCCTCACAATGAACAGCGGTGTTTTGACTCTAAAATGCAGATAAAAGCAAATGTGTGTCCTTTGTTTCTATAATAAGATGCAACACGCATTACACAGACAAGAAAAAAGAAAAAAAAGATCAATGTCTGAGACTTTCAAGGCTCAATTTCTACAGGGCACAAGGTACAAATGAAAAAGTTCATGGGAGACAATGATCCAACACTTAGCCCCAAGTCTGTCTTCTTTACAATTAGAAAATACTGTTTCAAAGAACAATACAAAAGAGCCTACACACAGAAATGAGGAGATACATGAAAACTTAGGAGACTGAGAAGAATTAATATTAATTTTGTTCTAGTTTTACATTCATGCTGACGTTTTTTCCTGAACACCTCACTCCCTGAAGGAAGGCTGCCTTCAACGTGGTAGCAGACTTTTTTTACATCAGCAAGAGGAGTAGATGGTGTATCAAAACATGTGAGATGGTCACATTACAATTATTTGCTCAAGGGACATGGAAGATGAGATTTTGAGCTCTAGTTGCAACAGTCCCCAGGAAACTGAGGACATCCTTGACTAGTTGGAACTGGCATGTGACTCCAAGTAGGAAAGTAGCATTGCTCCATTCATGGCATCTGCAACACCTTGAGGTTCTGCTCTCCTAGCATGTTAGATTCCCTGCAAGAAACCCTGTCATGGAGGGAATGTGGGTTCTTTGGGGGAAGACCCTGTTGGACCACAACCTCTCTAGCCTCTGGGGGAGAAGAAAGCTTCAGAGCAGCTGACTATAATTCAGCAGCAAGAGGTAGCAACTAAAAGATGAGGCTTGATGAATTTTCTAGAAACTTGTGAGTCTCTTGAACGAGGAGTGAGACAGCAGTATAATTTGCCTTTCAAACTCTTTATTACTGTAAATCGTTAGATTAAAAAAGCTTATGTTCTTTTTAAGAACTTCAGATATGGTTGTATTTTGTTTTAAAACATGGTCCTATGTCATTGTGAAGGTGTAGGCTTAATATAAAATGATCATGGCATGAATTTCTCCAGCTTTCACTGTGAATTTTAATGACTGTGACAGACTTTGGGCCTTAGGAATGTGTTGGTCAGGCTATTACAGCTGGTGTCTTCTATAGCTGATCTGACTTGTCCCAGATGAACAACATGTTTAAGTGGCAAGATTCTCTATTTTCAGTAGTTTATTTGAAATTCAAATGAGTTCTTAATTGAGAGATCTTAGAAATAAAATATTTTCCTAATAGCCTTGAAGATTCTGTATTTCAAAGTTCTAGGGAAAATTTTTCTTAAGAGATGAAATTCTTACTTCCTAAAAGGTGAATAAAAATTAGGTTTTAGCCTATTTTCTTTGAGGGGGGGGCAGGAGATACTGACTTCACAAATGTGTTTGGAAGGTGTTGTGGAAATGAATGAAAGTCATAGCTTGTGATTAGGAAATATATTCATCTATTCCAAAACCACGATCTGCTCAGTTCATCTCACTTTAACCTGGCTGACTGAAGTTACAGCTCTTACTCAGAACGATTACTTCAAGACTTTTGGATCTCAATTTAGGCACAGACCAAAAAAAAAAGACCTGACTTCAATGATTCTTAGAACAAAACAGGCCCCTGGGAAGCATGAAGAGTATGTGAAGATGAAAAAACCTTCCATACTAAAAGTGAATATTGCTTTTGTGCATCTTCAAGGGATTCAGCTCCAGATAGAGGAAGACTTGAGAAGTTACTCCTTTCTTTTTACCTACATGAACTCAGTACTCCTGCTGACCATCTCACAGAGTTTCATGCCTGCTGTGAGATGTTAAAAGAAAAGGGAAGGAGAGGACCAATCATTTTAAAAATGCAAAAGTTATGAACTGCTCAAAGTGCAAGAGCCATGGGTTCATTGAAAGTCAGTGGGGCTCAGGAAGGAATCAGTCAGCCCCTTGTATAGGCCTGGGATTGTCAGAGTTTCTGTTTCATGAGAGGAATGTGATGGAAAGACAAAGAACATGAGATGCAGAAATTGAGGCAGTAGCACAGATCTGGAGAGCCCTGAAGTATGGCCAATTGTCTCCTGGGTTATTTGACTTGAGATAGGAACACCAACATTAAAAAGTACCTCAAGGAAATATTCATAGAGGGAGAGTGTTTAGCTGATTTTCCTTTCAATGTATAGAAAATGGAGAGGGAAAGCAGTTACAGAAGTAGAAGATGTGGGCCTTGAGGAAAAACTAAAATTAAATTTTTTTTTATGGCACTTGAAGGAAAAAATACTCATTCTAAATATGTAATGATCTAAGCTATAGCTGTCTGTGCAGCTCTTTTTCGTTCTCTGGATGAATGCAGCCTGTTGGCTGCCTCTGGTACCACATAGGCTGTGGTCCTGTGGGTCCACCTGGGTCTAGACACTTGCCTGTCTCCGATGAGCTTTTGGGATCCTGGAGGTACATTTAACTCTTTGAGTGATCTCTGTGTGCCTTCACATGCCTCTGTCCTCTGAGCAGTTAAAGACCTTGCTGAAAACAGCCGGAAAAGTATGCTACCCTTCTCTGCTCGTCTTCAACAGAAATGAAGAGAACTTTGATTTAACCCCATCTGAAGCGTTTCACCACATGTGAATGACTAAAGATCTACGGGAAATCCTCTTTACATAACTGAAAAGCTGACTGGACATCACTTTAGACAGGTGATAAAAAGAGGGTTTGTAGAAAGCTGCACAGGAATAAATGTCAGCATGGAGAGAAAGCTTTCAGTGCTGCGAATGGGATCTTTTGAGCAGAGACAGGTCAAGTTAAAAAATCTAATTCAGACCTCATGTGACACCCAGCTCTCTTCCAGTATCCTGAAAGTTCAAGCTCATTTCTGGGGGCAGTGTCATCCTCCTCTGCACCCGAAGGCGGAGGTGAGCAGCAGGACCAAACCACAGCTTCACAGCACATTACTCAAAGTGATGCCACACCTCAAGAGGAGACAGGAGCCCTGGCAGGTCCCTGCAGTGTCAGCTGGGTGCTGCCATCAGCCACGCCCCAGCACGGGAAATGGTGCTGCCTACCCTTTTGCAAAGGCAAGGGGAATGGAGGTTGCACTTGTCAGATGTGTGGCAGCGGGGGCAAAAAGGTTTGGCAGTTACGAGGGAATTTCAGAATTCCACAGCCATTGATTTCACAGAAAAACAAAAAAAAGAAAAATGGAAATGCCTCTGGTTTATAGTTGTTCCCTCTCTTTTGCTGGCCAGCAGTGGAATGCAGTGAGAAAATAAGATATTCCTGTCACCATTTTCTGCCTCAAAATGAGAAGGCAGCACAGAGTGCCTCAAATGTTGTTGCATCACAGCAGCAGGTAGCATCCAGTGTACTTATTTATAACCAGTGTGAGGAAGCAGAGAGATAAGAACAAGCTCTAATTTTTTATTACCCTTTCCAATATGATTAATCCAATTTAGGCTGATGAATGTAAAGAAAGAAAACAGCAATTCTTTGTACTCCACTCCTACATTTCATTACAAGTGCCTAATGAATGTTAATAAATTAATTTTCAGACACCTTTTCTGAGACAAAGTATTTTTGCGTCTTACCTGCTTAGACTGAGAAAAGGAGGAGTAAACAACTAAATACTGAAGGTCTTACACATTGACCATATATATATATATAATTTATATAATTAAACTTGCAGACAGCCCATAAGATTCAACAAAGCTTTTGTCAGAAATCATGATAATTGAAATCATGGGAAAAAAATCTGTCTCCTAGTCTTTTAATGCAAGAATAAACTTTACTTAACTGTGCATTATACTATCCTGCATCCAGCTTCAGAAGATATAAGTAGAGGGTTTTTCTCTTTGATATTTGGAAATTTCTAATTAGTGCTATCTTCTACATTAAAGGGACACTTATAAATTAATGTGGCCTAGAAATATTAGTATTTCAAAAATAAACCTACTGGAAAATTGCTGGATTTAGTGTAGGAAATCTGTGGCATAAAATCTTAATTTGTTCACATGCTTCTTGGGTGTGGCTAGTATATGCATATATATATACATACATACATAAATATATATGTAAATGTATATATACTTACAGTGTTGGAACTTGGCATGATATCTGGCTAAATGAATCTCCTTCCTTTTATATTTTGCTCATCCTTTGGTTAAGATAGGAATGCACAAAATACCATACACACCTGGATTGAATTACTAATAAAAATAGTATACAGAGATGACAGTTAAAGAATTTTAAACTAATGAAAACAATTAATAACTTCAAAAACGCGCAGTAAACATATTCCCCTAATTAACAGAATAAGCCAAGTGTTCTTATATAACTACAAAGCTCTGGAGATATAATGTAATTTCATGCTAGCTCCTCTTGCACTGCTTATTGCTTTAAAGTAACTGTATCACTGAAAGTGTTTAAGAGAGCAATTGCTCTTGGGGATGCAAAAATCCTTAGATGTTTGCATCTAAATAAACTGGGTAGCCCCATTAAAATAGAGATAAAGGCACATTATCAAACAAGTGGTAATTAGAGCTGTTATACTTTCTGCATGAACAACCCCCCAAAAAAGTATTAATTAGTGATTAATATCACCTGAGATTAAGCCGAGCCAATATTAAATTTAAGTACTCAAGTTCATTAAATAGCTTAGACTAGTGCAAAAATTTATAGACAGGGGCTATAATGATTTTGCACCAGTGAGATGTGGTTTATCTATTTTAAACCACTGGGCTACATTTTATGGCTTTATTGCTATTCTCAGTAGAAAATTAGAATAGAACAGATTTATTGTTCTAGAAAGATTATTAGGCCTCATTTCACTCTTGTTTAGGCCCAGTTGCAGGAAAACAGAGCCAGTTCACAAGGACTCAGCAATGCTTGGGATCTTTGTAGCGTTCTCTTTCTGCATTGACACATCTGGTGGGGCCCAGCTCGCCGGCTGTGGGAGCCACACAGATCTCTTGGATGGCTGGAAGCTGTTCCTAAAATCACAGTTGTCTCATTTGTTTCCTACTACTTGTTAAAATATTTTGCTTCAGGTTGTCCAGCTTTTCTTGGCAAAAACACTAGACTGAAAAAAAAAAATTATGCTTGCATGAGTCACACCATCCCCAGTTCTCCAAACTCGTAAAACAATTGCTGAAGATCAGAGGTGGCATGAGGGAATTATCTGAGCTGGCAGTGGCTGGTTGCTGATGGCCATGTTTTCCAGTGCTGGTTATTCTTGTTAGCAATAGTTGAAGTATGAATATCTTCCCAGTTTGAACACTCCAGCATTTTGATCAGGGAAATAAATCCTGCAAAGCATCTGCATTGATTTTTGCTGATCCCCAGTGCTTCCTTCATCCAGCTTGGATCATACCTGACTGGCCGTCTCCCTTCCCAGCTTCTGGGTGTCTTTCTGGAGCCAGAGGAAGAAGGAGTGTGAAAATATACAACAGCCAGGCCAGAAACATCCAGCTGGTGCACACTGCCACCTCTGATCACTGGAGTCAGCCCTGGAGTAAGGACTGCAGAGAAAGCAACTATTTGGTTCCATGTCTGGATTTATTTAATCTATAGTTTTCTTCAACTCTACTGTTACCATGATGATGGCCCCTGACTGCCTCACCTCTGGGCACTGATCCAAGACGGTATTTGCTGCTTGGGGCACAGATTCCCTGTAATGCTTAAGGGCAGGGGTAGCCTCCAAGGCCGAAATGTCATCTGACCAATGGAGGAAGATGGAAATCCATGCTGTGACTGTGTGGATTATATTCTTGTGCTGAAACAATGCTACAAACTAAATCTGAAACGAGGTGTATTTAGTTTTGTCTGATAATCCTTGAAGTCCATTCAGTCAAAAGAGCTCTGAGGTGGTTCAGCTGATATCTGAATCTCTCCTACTTAGGCAGCAGTATCACAGTAACACAATTAAAAAGGCTGCCCTGGCTCTTTGGTGAAATAGAAATAAGACCAGCTAAATTGCAAACTGGGCCCCAATGGTGCAGAATTTGTGACTAATACAAATAAGGCTTTGCCTAAAAGTCATTACAGTTCCTAATTCTTAGAGAAGATATGTCCATTTCTATTTCTGCTGGAAACTGCCACTCAGGTGTTACAGAAAGACTCCCCACCACAGCCAACACGTCGTGGATGTCTTGTGTCACCTGATGAGGTGATCTCCTCAAAAAAGCACTGCTGGCTGTGCACACTCGTGTCCCTCTCCTCTTGGCACTTGTGAGCTCCGGCCATGAACACAGGACGCTTTCAGAGGGCATGAGGCCATGTAGACAGATGGGCAGGGGGAGCGACATGCCGGAGAAATGGGATGTGTTTCAAGGGTTGAGTAACTAGGCCTAAATACTCATCCAGGGATGTCAGAACAGCAGTTTGGCCTGGATGCCTGCACAGGAGATCAAAGGAATACTCTTTTGCTTCCCATTGCAGTGCAGGATGTGAGGAATTAAGTCCTTAGCATTTATATGGGGTTTATATGATCAAAGCACTGTCCAGACATTACCTAATTAAACAGTACAGCACCCTTCTGAGACATGTATGACCTTCAATTCACTGATGGGACAGCAGATGGGGAAAATTGTGTGTTTTGGCCAGCAGTGCTTCTTCCAGGACCTCCCTTCTCCCTTCCCTGTGCTTGTTTCTCTAAGCCCATCTATGCAAAAGGCACTGTGTGCTAGGCTGTAGTTGCCGAAGGGGAAATTTTGTTTCAAGGGACTTGTTTCTTTGCAAGTTGATTTTCATAGCATGTAAGAAACATTTGCTGACCTCAATGAAAGATAAAATTTTCCCTGAATTCTCTGGCCATACCTCCACCCCTGCCTCCTGTGGAGTGCAGGTTTGTGTGTGATCACCACGACAGAGGCACTGATCTTCCATGCTCAGTTTACAGTAAAAGCTAACGTGTTGCTCTGAGCATTTCTCCCTCTTTGTTACTGCAACACCAAACAACTCAGTACACTTATATGCTATGTGGGTACAAAAAGACGTGAAAACAGTTTTAAATGGAAAAGTTTCATTTTTGGGGGGTGGGCAACTCTGGAGCCCAAGGCGTGGTCTCCTTGTTGGGGTGTCTCACTGAGACACCTGGCTGAGCTGACAGAACCATTCCTGCTGCAAACCCACAGAGGGGGAATCTCTGCTTCCACAAAGCTGTTCACTGGGTGATGCTGCCACAGCTGTGCTGGTGACATCACAGGTGAGGACCTGGGATGTGCTAGGATGGACCCCTGCATGGAGCTAGGCTGGGATGGAAAGCACTGGAAGTGCTGGGGCTCCTGCAGTGTCCTGTTTGCCAACCATCCCCTGTGCTGGCCCCAAGCACACATGGAGCCTTCACAGCAAGGACATATCCATGTATTACTCCACCTCCTTGGGAATGTCTTATAACCTAACAGTTCTTTAGAAGAAAGTATTTGAGGGGAATTTCTGTCTGCCTGGTATTTTGGTCTATCAGCACAAGAAAGCAGTTGCAAGAGAGAAAGTGCACAAAGTTTTCAGAAACTACTCCTTCCGCCCCCAGACTCCTTCCTATGGAGTAAGTGAGCACAGACTGGTCTTTAATGTGGGAGTTTAATGATCAATATTTAGCTAGGAGGTTTGATGAATATTATATTTATTATGTAAGTCTGGAAAGGTACTTCAGTCCCTGTATTTAACTTATCACTTTTAATACAGTAGAAATAAGAAAGCCTCCTCACACTCTGTTCTTTTCTTTAACAGGCAAACTATAATGTTCTTTGCTCTCATGCTGCTTCATTTTCAAACACAGCACATGTGAACAAATTTGGCAATAAATTATGCAAAAGTGTAATAGCAACAAATATTTCAGAGAGCTAACTGGCAAGTTTATTCTCTGAATATGAATGACAAATGATTTCTTTAGTTGCCTAAAGGAGCTTGTATGTATATTTAAAATGCTTGGCATTGCACTCCTCTTCAGCTCAATGACAAAATTCTCTGCACTGTCAGTGGGACTCAGATTTTATCTATGGATATAATAAATTAGCTGTATTTATAATTTTTATCCCCTGAATGAATTAATAGTAATTGATCTTTACTTTCCATGTGATATAAATCTTATGTTGATGAGAAATGGCTCAAGTTTTTCTACTACAAAATCTCACAGAAGACTAGTATCCCATGTTGGACTGCTAATTTCTCAGCATTATGTAATGTGAGACCCTGAAGTAAGAAGATTTTTTTTTTGAGACTCCTTAAGTTTTAATTATCTACAGTGCAGCCACTAGAACATCAATAAAAAAACCCACAAACATCATTTCCCATGAGAAAGTCTTTGTCCCTTTTCTCATCCACAGGATGTATCTGCAGATGGACTGTAGACACATCATGATGTGCTGCTGTGGGATGGGTCTGTGGGAGGGATTTGTTCATTGTCTTCCATCCCGAGATTTGCGCCTCACTTAGCTGGAAGAAGCAGCTGCTGTTCATGGCCCCACACACAGCCTGGACTGGAGCACAGCCAGGGATCCATCTTTGGCTGCTGCTGTAGACTATGAGCAACTTAACTCCCTGTTGCACTAAAGGTCAGCAGACACATTATCAGAGCTGAACAGACTCCCAGCCTGGGGCTCAGGTTTTATTTCATCTTTCTGACACACACAGGCCATGTGATGCCATCGAAGAAAAAAGAAAAATCTCTTCAAAGCCTTTCTCTTCCCCAAACAGAATTTCCTTTGGATGAAATGCCGATGCAGGTACATAGTAACTGACCCACTGTTACTGGTGAGTGACAGCAATACAAATCTACTGCTTAATAGTAGATTACGCAATCAGGGAGCTTAAGGGAGCCATCTCAGATCTCTGAATAACCATAATTTCTTGGAAGTAAATGAATTGACATCAGTATCTTTCCACAA
The DNA here is from genome assembly GCA_013400675.1 of Oxylabes madagascariensis. Classification (NCBI taxonomy): domain Eukaryota; kingdom Metazoa; phylum Chordata; class Aves; order Passeriformes; family Timaliidae; genus Oxylabes; species Oxylabes madagascariensis. The sequence continues at coordinate 41,843 of VYZR01113722.1, forward strand.
ATGGAAGGATTGGATGTATGGAGGAGGAAAAATGAAATATGGATGATGGTGTTTTTTTAGTTCTTGCTGCTGGGAAGGACTCTGTTCAAAGTCCACAATAATATTTTGATGGGTTCTTCAAACAGTTAACAATGAAATGTACAGGAACTGCAGCTGCAGGCTCACCTTATGGTGCACTAGCAATAAGTAGGTGCGATGACTCTTCCCTTACCACAGGAGGGAAAGTCCTATGGTTCAACACGAATGAAGAGCACAAAAATATGCTTGTTTGTTTGAAGCATGAAGGTACTTCGTGGATGAGTTTAAGGCTTGAAGAGAAGTCAACAAACTGAACTGATGTGCATACAAGAGTGGCATTTTCTGAAAACAGGTACAGCAGGTATGAGGCACCTTCAAAAATTTTCATGAGACAAATCTCATAGACAGTGAAATGGGCACTGGAGGTCACAGATTTGCCTCCAGATGAGATTGCCATAAGAAATGGCACAGTTGCAGATATACCGCTTTTTATAGGAACTTGCTGTAAAAAAACCATTTCACATGAAAGCTTATCAATTTGTGTTCCTTCTGTTGCATGTTAGAGGAAAAACTTTTAAAGAAAGTGCTCAACAGTTGTTTTGACAGGAGAAGTAGGGAAGAAAGAGTTTGAATAAAATCCAGAGAGCATATGAATAAAACCCCCTCCCATTAGACTTGAGAGGCTCAGGTTTCAGTTCCTGAGCTTAGAGAACCAGAAAACCTTTCTACTGTCTTCAGCTTGGGGGAAAGAAGGTGAAAGACTGCAGTGTCCTACTTATTCTGGGTTCAGTACCCAAATTTTCATTCAGAGTT
>VYZR01113727.1:0-11045 GCA_013400675.1 Oxylabes madagascariensis
ATGTGCCTCACTAGGGCTGAGCAGAGCGCTCTGAACCCCCGCCACTGCTGTGCCGAGCCCAGCCGGGTCCCCTCGCGGTGTCCGTGCCCTCGGTGACCGGGGTGTCCCCGCCTCACCGGGCCGTGCCGGGAACTACATCTCCCGTGGTGCCGCGGGGCCGGGCGGAAGCGGGGCGCGCCGGCCGAGCGGGGCCGCGCCGAGCCCATGGCCGCGCTCAAGTACGCGGGGCTGGAGGACACGGACAGCGAGGAGGAGCTGCCGCCGGGCTGGGAGGAGCGCACCACCAAGGACGGCTGGGTTTACTACGCCAAGTAAGGGCGGGAGCGGGGCCGGCAGCGCTCGGACCGCCCCGGGCCGGCGTCCCCTGAGCGCGGGTGCGGGGCAGGAGGCGCCCCTCACGGAGGAGCCGCGGGTGAGGCGGGGTGTGTGTGCGGTGCCCGCCTGGCTCCGGGCAGCGCTGGGCTGGCTGGCTGTGCGGGACGGGCTCCGGGGCTCGGAGGTGCCGAGCCGCCGGCACCTGCCCCGTGTGGGAGCGATGCCGGAGCCGCCGGTGGGAGCGGCCCGGAGCCGTCCCGGAGCCGTTCCCTGCGCCTCGGGGCTCCGTGGGCGAGCTCGACGCGTTCTGGTTAAGCCTTACACAATATTGCGGGTGGCTCAGTTTCTTCATTGTGGGAACAGAGGAGAGACGGGTCGGATGGAGCTCTTAAAGCGGTGCATGCCGTTCCTCAGCTCTTCAGTGCACCTCGGCCAAGAGATAAAGAATCGCATTTGGCACCTTCTGCCCGTGCCTCTGGACGTGATTCCATCCTCCCGGGTTACAAAGGGGATGTGCCGCAGGACGAACTAACTCAGTAGAATGTGTTTTATGCCCTCTATCTCGTGTGGTTTCTGTAGCCATGCTGATCTTGGGATCTCCTTCTGTCTCTTTAAAACTACAAGAGTTATTCCCTTCCACAAAAAAAGTGGAAAAGTATGGTTCAGTCTCACCCGTGGTGAGTTCGTCTCGTCCTCCCAAGTTCTGGTCTTACAAGCACTGGACAGAATGCTTTAGTTTATCCACACTTTGTAAACGCTGCAATTTCCCTCTAGGTGTTTGTTTTTCTTAGGTCAATTGCCTGTCTCTTTCCTTTGACTTCAAAAGCTCTTTCAGGAAGGAATCACTTGGTGAAAGTAACAAACCTATGAAATAACAAGGTATTACTGAGCATAGCTGTTACACAATTCAACAGGTCAGTTTCTGAACTCTTGTGAAACTGGACTGGTTCAGTTTAATGACATAACATGAATATATCTTTACTGTCTTAAAATCTTGCCCAGTGTGTCTAAAAATATATTGCATGCGAAGAGGTGTTGCACTGTTGCTGCCTTTATTATATACTCTATATGTGCGATACTTCTGCGTATTCTGGGAATTTACTTTAAACCTCATCACCCATAGGAAGTTTTAGCTGGAATAAGATTATTTTGGTTTAAGTCTTTTAAAGGTGTATGTGATGAGTTAGTTGTGCCCACAGTTGGACAGCATTTGTTTGTCAGGCTGCTGTAATTTGCTTAAATATTGCCTATTTTCAGATCACTCAGGTGCACTTGTTTAGTCTCAGCTCCCCAGCTGTGATCCCTGTAATACCATGTGCTGTCACTGTGGGGCTGCTGTAAGAAGGGAAAGTTGTTTCTGTTGTGTGTAAATTGCTGTTGGGCCTGTAGGTTATTTGTAGTTATTTATGTGTTATTTATTGCTGTTGTCACTCTTTATTTCACACTTGGGCAGCTATCAATTTGGCCATTCAATTAATCCCTGCCTGACTCTTAAAACTTGGTTGTTATTTAAAAACACTCAATGAAAGATGAGATTTTAATGTCCAACCCGATTTCAGCACTTTGGTTCTTTGTTTATGTGCACATGACTTTGTGTATTAGTCTATAGTGCAGAAGATCTAATGATGGAGTATTTTAATTCTGCTAGTGGTTGAAATGAATAAAGTCTCTGAATTGGAAGAAAAGATGGGATACCATTGTTATGTGTATTAAATAAATATCCTGCTAGTCAAGGCCTGTGGATAGACTTATCTGTCCAAAGCTACAATTACTCATGCAGAAATCCAACTTACTTACGTTATATTCTACAAATCAATATTGTTAGGCAGGAGAAAGGTGCTTTTGCAATTTGAAGACTTTCTAATATTATTACTACTAGTTGGTGATAAATTCTTTTCTTGCTTCTTTCTTCCTTATTTCTGCCAAGGATCATCATCTTTTTGAGGTGTTTTCTGGTTCTGTTAATATTATTTTTAAATGAGGTGTTTTTTTTTTTTTTTATTTTTTTTTTAAATGAGGTTTTTTTTTTTTTTTTTTTTTTTTTCTCCCCTTCTCATAAGCAACAAAACATGGATTGGAAGTCAGACATTTATTTGAATTTTTATAGACTGCTGTGCTCTCTGGTTAATTACTTTCAGAACTGTGGTGATATTTTGGGTTACATCAGAAAGATTATTAAACAATTTTAAAAATCTTAAACTTTTTCTTTTCCTGCAGCCACCTAGAAGAAAAAACACAGTGGGAACATCCTAAGTCTGGGAAGAGAAAACGTGTTGCAGGAGGTTTGTGTTAAACTTTTGTAATGAGCTCAAATTGTTAAAAACATTTAGTTCCTCCACAAACTCTGACTGATTTAATTTTGATCTCCTAGTTGTCGCTAATCACCTAGTTAGGCTGAGCTTGTAGAATACAGCTAATTTCAGTGGGGTTTTACCTCTGTGATTGTGTCTGTGTAGAGTGATCACTTTGCAGTTTTATGGCTTTCCTGTATTGCTCCATAAAGCCAAAGTCCTAATTCCTGGTTACAGAGTTTGTTTTAGTGTGGCTTTTAACGAATATAGTCAAAAGCTGGAGTTCTCTCTTTTTCTGGTGTCCATCAGATAATATTTATAGTTGGATTATATTCTTCAAAGAGTGTATTTCATCGAGGAGTATCCCTGGCACAGAAGGAAGCCTCATTAGTTTTCATTTTACCTGTTTCCCCCAACCCAATTGAATAATTGTGCCAGAACAGAAGGCTGACAGTGAACTACACATTTTTCCGGAGAAAAATGACTTCTCAAGGACCTTGGATCAGTGCCTTAAATCAGATTTCCCCAGAAGCTTCTGTACCTGGGGGTACTGCACTGTTGGCAAGCCATGTTTCTTTTGGCACTGGTAATCTGACTATAAATGAAATATTTTCGGTAAATCTTAAATCAGTCAAAGTGAAATGAGTATTTTCCAGCTAAAATTAGAAATACTGTGAATGCCATCTGCTAGGTACTTTGGTAGGGTCTTTTATATAAGAATTTCTTATGTAAAGATGTGTAATTTTTCTTTTATCTATCCTTCCAACTTCATTGAATCATTTAGGTTTGATTTATTGTATCTCATGCCCGCTTGAGGGCTCTGATCTTTCAGCTTTCCGTATATGTTACATATAACTTTTCCTATATGTTTTTGCTATTTATTTTAGCAGGGATACATACTGAACTGTAAGTAGTACAGATGTGAATGTGCTTAGAAGCATGATTGCATTTTGCTGGGGGTTTTTTGTGCTGTAACATGAAAAGATTTCTTTAGACTGTCTTTATACTTAACCTGCCAGTCATTGCACTTGTACCAGGTTTTCTGTGTGTTGTACCTCTGTGAGAGAGCAATCGTGTGTGATTAGGGTAGCAATCCTCTCAAGTTCTGATATTCAAGGGCAGCAGGTAGCTGCACCACCTACAGAAATACTGCAGAATTGAGCATGCAGCCTCATCAGGCTGAGAAATCACTTCAACTTCACATTGAAGAGTATTCTAATGCCTGAAAATAAAGTTAATGTTTTATGTGCTTTCTAGATCTGCCATATGGATGGGAGCAGGAGACTGATGAAAATGGACAAGTCTATTTTGTCGAGTAAGTGTCTCAAATATTGGAGTATGTAGAAGGAGGACAGCTAGGTTACATGCTGAGTAGCCTTTTGAGTTATGATACTGTGACAATATCAGCTGGAAAGACAAAAAGATTAATAAATGCAGCTTCAGAATCCAAATGCAGATATCGCAGTGTCTACTGTTTCAAGGACAAGTATGGGGTCCTTTTATAGACTTGCTAAGATCTTCCTAATATAACAAGATTTTTTTTCTTTTTTCCCCTGACAAAATTCTGTCTTTTATGTCAGGGGTTTGTGTGAAAGTCAGAATGGGTTGTGACGTATATAAATACAATTATTAATGGATGCTGTCACAACTGGAAAAAAAGTTTGATTAAATAATGTGATTGGGATGATTTTAACCAAACTGAAAAAAAAAAGATTTTTGGGAATCTAAATCCATTGGAATTGTACACAGCAGTGGTTGAAATACATTTAAAATCTAAATGCGGAGAACAGAAGGGTTCAAACAGTTGAATTTTTGTGTTCTTTTGCAGCCACATAAACAAAAGGACTACGTACCTTGACCCAAGACTGGCCTTTACAGTAGAAGATAATCCAGTAAAACCTACTACTAGACAAAAATATGATGGGAACAGTACTGCAATGGAAATTCTCCAGGGTCGTGACTTGAGTGGGAAGGTGGTTATAATCACAGGAGCCAATTCAGGAATAGGTAGGTTAACGTGGCACATAAGGTAAAATATGGCAAACTTTGTCTTACAGGCTAATTGCTTGTTTAAATAGCACTGTATTTTTGCTTTTCAAACTTGATTTGCACTTTTTTCATATGAAACCCCTAGTTAGAAAGGTCTTTTTTTAAAAATGTGTGGAGAATTTTGAACTTACAGGAGAGCTACAGGAAAGACATCAAGTGCTGAAACAATTAATTTTTGTCTAGAAAAATACCGATAGAGGCATTTTACATTATGCAAATATATAAAGGATGGCTGTGAAAGAGAAGGGAATTTCATTTTGATGATCTTGGTGGCGAGGACAAGGAGTGAGGTTTGTATGGCTGCAGGGCAGTTCAGGTAAAGTATTCAGAAAAACTTCTAATGCCAGCAAATAAACTCAGGTACAGATTTTCCCAGGAGGCTGTGGAATTTTTATCTCTGAAGGTACTTTCAAGTGAATTTGATGATGAACTTGTGTCACGATGTTTCACTTGATGCTCCTTTAGTTCAAAGAAATACAATTTATACCTTTAGTAAGCCATGTTAGTTGTATTGTCTCACAGGTTCATAAATCCTTTCAGACACCCAGCTTGTTTAGATACCTGTTAAATATTACTGCTTCTATAGTGGGTGAGTGAGAAATTCAGGTAACTGCTGATCTTTTGTTGCCTTTTTTTGTTTGCGTTTTTCTTTGTTGATGGGATTACATCAATATTGAAGGAGTCCTTATGCAAATTATTTGGTGGTTTTTATTTTAGTTCAGAATTTTGACTTAAATGCATTTTTGAGGACATTGGAAAACCTTGAAGACATTCTGGAAAATGGGTTGATAGCAGGACTTACCACTCTGAATTTCCTTGGGTTTTATTTCTTAATTATTTAAGGGAGTGTTACTACACAGGAGTCACATGAAGAATTTAGAGCTTTACTGTGCCTTGCAGTTTAGGCTTTAACAGCACATGCTGCTGTCACTGCCTGATGTGCTGCTACAGATTGTCACTGCAGTTGGGGGCGGCAGGTGTTGTACTTACCTGTCTCACTGAATTTGGGCTTTCTAATGAGTTTTATGTTCCAAATTCTTGGTACAGCGTTTCTCTGCATTGCATCCAGCAGTACAATTTGCTTTCTATGCAACTGTGCAGTCTCTGAACATTTACCTGGGCTCAAAGGTATTTGCCTTCAGCAGGAGCAGAGCTGCCATTCAGCCTTGCTGAATGAGTGGGAGGTGTTTCAAATATGGCAAGAGATTAATTCAATATATATGATGGTTTTGTCAAGATTTTTTTTTGATGTTTCTCCCTTATCTTATAATCTGGATTGGTCACAAGTAATCAATCTTGAAATATTTTTTGCTTTGATTTAGAGTCCATAAGTATGAAGGTACCAAATTTGTGATTCAGATGGTGTTATGGCCCATTTAACTCAAAACTCTTGCATATCTTGCATTTAATGCTGCTTTAGTCCTATGCAGTGTCTGATGTTTCTTACCAGTTGCCATGGAACATGGATTAATTAGCTGGTTCAAGGGGACTCTTACCAGTTTTGGAGCTTACTTTGCAGTTATTTTAGGATTTCAGTGCTGTGTTCCACTTGGTGTTGTAGATGCTCCTTTTAAATTTTCTGTGTATGTTGGAGGTAATAGTTTCCTCCCTGAGTATTTTGAGGAGTAAACAATTCCTGTAATTTCAGAGCAGCAAAATGTTTTCTTTTAGAGGTAAGCATAAATAATTTGAGGGAAATATTGCTGTCCATTAAGTGGAAAGAGATATAAAAATAATGTATGACTTGTTGGGCATTTGTTTGTACTCAATAATGCAAGGAAAAAAAATAACCCTTTGATTGTTGTCCAGTGAGTTTCAGTGGTATATTTGAAAATAACTAACTATGGTGTTTGTCCATTTGTTGAGAAATGTTTCATTTCAGGATGGGCAGAACAAAGATCAAGCTGTAACTTGATAGACTGAAGTCTGAAAAATGTGTTTTCAATTACTGCATTGCTGGATGCTCAAGATAAAGTTTGGAAAATGCTGAGAATCCCTTGAAAGATGGATGAACATATAAATGATGTTTTTGTTCATCTATATACTCTGCTTTAAGATAGCAATGTTAAAAACAGATCAGCAAAGATGGAATGATATCTTAATTCACTTTATTTGTGAATCTAATACAGAGACTTCTGTGTAGCTTGTCAGGAGCATCTTTTCCCTTAGAGTTGAAAAATCTCCTCAACTTCTGAAAAATAGAGATGCTTGCTTAGTTACTGAGGGAATACTTTGGATGATTTCAGCAGTTTTAGGGTTTTAGTGGTGTCACACGTTGCCTCACTGCCATTAACTTAATGTGTCTGTAAATAGGGATGCTGTCTGCCCTGTGCTGGTTCTTTTCATTCCTGATTACGAGAGTGGTCTTAAGAATCTCCTAGATTATACACCCACTTTCTTAACTTAATCCTTAAAATTGCTGTGGATAGTGTGAGGGGAAAAACTACTAAAAATTACAGTTATAAACACTTAATTATTTTTGATTAGCAACTTGGAAAAGGTTAACAAATGATTCGTGTTCTTACAATACAAAGAGGTCCTAGCAGCTCAAGAGTTAGTGAAATATTTTCTTTTTTATTTTAGAAGCTTTTTCTTCTGACAGCGCAGTCCAAGTATTCTTTAGGGTTTCTTTTCTCATCTATTTCTTTAAGCTCAATCAAAATTTTAGTCTGACTATCACATTAGAAAGTTGAGGTAACTTTTGGTCCCAGCAAAGCTGGTGTATTAAAAAGAAGTAGGACACACTTAGTGAACAGTTCAGTCTTGTGCAGTCAGCCCTGGTTTTAGAAGCATATTATTCTCTGCACATTTAAATGTGAATAGTGTAAATTGTCAGTTGGTTCTGTCAGAGTCAGTAAGACTTATTCCACTGGGAGGAATTAAAGGTTTGTGCAATTTTGAGTGTTGTTTTTCTGTTTAAAGGTCTCAACATGAGCTTACAGAGAAAGACCTTCCCCAGCTCTCTGCTGGTGTGAGCTGATTCCTGCTCACCAGCCTTGCCAGTAGAGGTCTGTGTTGCTCTTCGAAAATGCTGAACAAAAGCGACCTGGTGCTTATTGCTGTTCTTAGGAAATGCTCCTGTAATTCTGTTGTTTGTGTTCTTAATTATTAGGGCTAGAATTGTAAATTTATAAAAGTGTGTCAGCAGTTCCTCTAGGTTTAATTTTACACAGAGATGTGGTATTTTCAACTGTATGTGTAAGCAATCTCAAATGATCAATTTTTAAAAAAAATACTCTTAACTTGGTTTTAGTATCAGAAAGCCACTTGTGTAGGTAATATGATTTTCTGACTTATATAAAAATTGCTGTCTCTTTTTAAGGATCTTATATGACCTGTATGACCATGAGATGTGTTCTGGTTTCTGTGTCAGGTGCAGTTGTGTCTAACCCAGTGACTGTGGAGTGTGTCTGAGTGATAAAGTGCAAGTGGTGTTGCAGAATATAATGGAAGGGCAGAATAGGTCTGTTCTGTCCAGGCAGGCAGATTCCACAAAATAGGGTGTTTCTTAATGCTTTTCCAAGATTTTATCACAAAGCTGTATCGATAATCACAAACAAGCAGTTGCTCAAACTGGGATTCTAATTTTTCTGCTAGATGAAGGTCAAAAGAAGCCTGTTCATTGCTTTTGTAAGGGATGCCCAAAACAACTAGATTAGTTTTTTTTCAGAGACTGAAGAAAATCCAGAAGCTCCAGCCACCATGTGGCTTGGCTGTATTGCTTTCCTTGATAATATTTTAATGTTTTAGATTGTTTCCTCAAAGTAATTGTTGTTTAGTGTTGTTGGAATTCTCTTTTTTTCTGGCACTTTTACTTCTGTGCAGTGGAGAAGCCTTAGCCAAGAGAGAAACTGTGGATTATGTACTAAAATCAGGCTTAAAAGATGAGTCACTGCTCCAGTAAGATTCTGGTGTGTATATACATTTGGTGGGAGAAGTTACCATGGTTCTTTTATTTCTTGTNGGATTATGTTTTTAGACAAAAAGCTAGCTTGAAATAGTGAAAAAAGGGTTATTCCAAAACTTGCACAAGTTAGATTGCAGCATTATCACTGGGATTTTGAAACTCTAAAAGTCTGATTACAACTAAAATTATTGGTACGTATTATCAAAAGATGACACAGTCTGTTAAAACATGTTCTTGCAAACCAAGGAAATGCAAGGCAACCTACTTTTTTTTCCTCTTAACTACTAGAATAGATTTAACAACTATACTTTTTCATTTTTCCTTTAAAAATTGACTTTTGTCACATTCACAACTGATTTACATCCCCTTAAAGGTAGTCACTACTTGAGGATCAGGTGTATGAAATCAGAGGAAAGGACTTAAAGCTCAAATTCTGCTTTGAGCTCAGCTCTCAGAATGGGGCCCGTGCAGCTTTTGAAATGTTTGTATATTTAGTGAGCTCCATGGCCATTATTAAATGTTGTGATTAATTGCAGTGAGGGTTTGTATATAGACACAAACACACCTGAACATTGTGGAACTGTGGAAGGTAACACTTCGACAATGAGGGTCTTGATAATTTCCTTAGTATTAATCATCACGGTAACAGGTAGATTATTAGGTTTGGTTCACACATGGTGGTGCTTTTGTGATAAGTACAAATTATGTGGCTCTGCAATTTATCTTGTGCCTTTCTCTATATCACCTGCACCTCCGTGTGAAATCTCTCTCATGTTGGACATTATTTGACCACTTCACATCTGTGAGCAATGTAGAATGGCTACTGCTCTTAGATGCCTTTGTTCCCAGTATAGTAGAAACTTTTCTAAGTCCCTTAACTGGAAAATACAGCAAGGTTTTAGTGCTTGGGCATGTGGGATTAACCATGTTAATTCTGGGACCAGTAGTGTGCAAGATCTGATAATGTCAAGGTGGAAATAAATAAACTTTAAACTGCTGGAAAGCTGGGATTCTTTCTTTTCAGTAAGCATACAGTGCTTACATTAATTCACAAAGAGCCCGTGACCATTTATTTTTGCCATCACTTTATTGTATTAGAAGGGAAGCTGATTTCAGTAGCTTTTTACTTTTTTCTTTTCATCAAAGTAGTATAAAAATAAGTGAGCCTGTCAATAACCAATACAAAGCATGTGGCCAGGCTGCTGTCCTGTGACCGTGCTTTTGTACTTCATAGTGGCAGAAGGTAATAAAAGTTTGTTTTGTGGGAGAATTCCTGAATTCCTGATTTCTGAGCTGTCACTTCTGTGTGCAGCAGTGTTTGAGCACTTCCTATGTTAGTATTGTTCTGAATCTTTCTTGTAGTTAAAAAGCAGAATTTACCTTGAGAGCCTTAATAGAACCAAATGTGGGTAACCTTTGTTGTATTTCTTAGGGCAATGAAGTGATCATTAATTGAGTAATGGCTATTTAAGCTGCTACTTGTAAGAGAAGAAAAATTAAACTTCTAAAACTTACCTGAATTTTGCGTGAAGACTCTTTAGGGTCTCTAATAGATGCTGGCTACTTTTCACCACTATGCCCTAAATATGTGGGCAATGGAGAGATCAAAAAAGTGTGATTAAATAAAATATTTTTATTTTTGAAGGAATCAAAAATTGACTGCTCTGTACCTGCAGAGAAGAGAATTTTGTGAATATGGGGAGCTATTGTAGTTCAGAATTTACTGAGATTATTTGTGGGTGACAGCATTTTTACTGAGGCTTCATCAGCCTTCAAAAAGAAGGTAACATTTGCTGAATACTAATTAGACCAGTGAATGGTCTCCTTTAAGTCAAACTCTGCTCATGTGGGAGGAATTAAACAGACCCTTCACATATCATTGAGTACCTGATTTTATCAGTATTANTGTTTTGGGAAGAGGAAAACCTCTGAGAGAAAATACGTCTGTCTGCTTTTAGTCCGTACTGTTATTTTTCTCATTCTATTCATATGATGATTTAAAGATTTCTTAGTGTAAACTTCTTTTTTTTTTACATGACTTATTATGATGAAAAAAGAGGAAGGTGTTTGCTTTCTAGTAATTATTTGCATCCTGTTTCTTACAAGAGCAAAAAAAGGATGTGAGCTGAGCAAACTTGTGACAATGCCTCCTGAATGGTTTTTTCCCTAGTTTAGTGAAAAGAGTTCATTGTCTGAACCAAAATTAATGTTCATAAATGCATTAAATCCTGTGGATTAATAAAACTTTTGCCTGTTTTTATTTGGAGTTTCTGTACATGGTTCTGATGTAGCTCGGTGGTGCACAGAGAAGGGAATGCTGAGGGGATGCATCTCATGTTCTCAGTACAGAGCAGAATTTGTGGTGAGGAAGGGACTGTTACAGCCTTTGCAAAGCTGGAAGTTTCCATGCTGGAAGTGTTTCACGTGTGGAGAACTGGAGTGGTGCTTATTTGTGGAGGTTGGGGTTCAAAGCTTATTGTGAG
>VYZR01113730.1:14182-34967 GCA_013400675.1 Oxylabes madagascariensis
ATAGGGTTAGCTTACAAGGACTATTTCTGCTAACACATCCTTGCTCCCCATTTAAACACCATTTCAGTCTTTAAATATTAATATACTGCAGGTTGATTATTACTATGCTTGGAATTAAATTATCTTTGTTATATTAAAATAAACCACTAAACACTAATTTCACTGTTGAATATTCTGATGTAATATAGAGTCTGAAAATTTTTGCTAAAGTTCCTCAAACCTTCAGGTTTCTCTTTTTATGTTGAAAAGCCTTATGGATTCTTAAGTAATTCAGCATCCCATTAAGACTTCTGATGACTGCCATGATAAATTTAGATGCATCACTGGGGATTTGGGGTGTAGTTTCATCTTCAATTTAACCTAATACAGCCTACTTTCTCCTCTCTGCCCCCACTCACATATTCCTGCCCCTCCCTCACACAGTGTCTGCAGGTCATGCGAATGTGCAGTGAGTTGATGTGGAAATTAACCCCATGCAAGAAAAAGGGTTTGTTTCCTGCTGGTTTAGCAAACAGACCCATTTGTTCAAGGGGGTGGTAGACCTGATGCGAGGAGTGCATGGGTGGGAAGGGGAGAGACCTGGCTGTCTTCTCTTGGTGGCTGCTCCAGCTGTGGGGTAAGTGCAATGTGATGTTTTGTCTCTGCTTGTCTATTTAACTCTTCTGTCATCCCTAGCTGCCAGATTTGCTGCTTCCTTGTACCTGCAACATGATACAAGGCACAAAGTATGTCAAAAAGGACAAAAGCCTTGAAATTACTCCAAAATATTAAATGAATAGGAGCAAGCATGCTCTGTCTCATACACATCTGTGGTGGAAGTTGCAAGGAAGCTTGCCTTTTTTGCAACCACAGTCATAAGGAGGGGGGATGCTAGAGGAAGAAAGTAGATCTAAAAACTTGAAACCTACACATAAATTACTCCTTCCACTGACTGCACTCCAGGATTGCTGCTCACCGATAGGAAGGCCCAACATGGGACCATGACCAGCCTTTTCACTACCTTTACTCAACATTAGGGTACCAAATGTGTTTGATGCATGCAGCTCTGGTACATACAACCCAGATACTATGCATTAAGCATAATATAATCTTTAACCAAAAGGAGGATTGGTGAGAAACAAGCGTCTTAGGGTTGTTAAAGATTTTAACTACAGAAGGATTGAGAATGCTTGTTTCTTATTTCTTTATTCATTGGGAATGCAAGTGAAATGCACAGCTCAGGCTGCATGAGAACTTGATAGAAAAAATGCAATTCATAGCTGTTAACGTCATCCTCTTGCAAAGAAATCATTAACTCAAGATACTGAAAAGATAACAAATATCTGCTGAGATTCTTTAACCTGGAATTTTTATTCACAGCTTGGATTGGTTTTTAAACAGTTTTGGTATTGAAGAGGACATCCCTGAACTCCCAGGTACCTGTTCCAGTGGCAGAAGTGTCAGGATGTATTCAGAGTACCCTGGCTATACTTCCAGAAGACTTTTCTGTGGGAAGCAGGTCTATGTTTTATGTCAAAAGTATTGGGATACTGAGATCTGGAGCAAATAATACATAAATTGTAAAATCATTTACATTTAAAAAATCCGCATGGGTTTTAATTTGCCTTTTGAGCTCCTGCATGCCTGCCTTTGAAAGTGGCTCATCTTACAGAAAGCCTTTGTAACTTACTGCTTTCAGAAAGAGAAGGCCTTTTCAGGCATCTCCTCTTAATGATCTGAAATTAGGAGTTACTTACAAACCTTAAGGCCCATACTAGTGACTCTGTTTCTTAATCCTTCCTGCAGGCCTGTTTCATTTGCAATATATTTCAGTGATCTGTTTGCATTATTGAATTTGCCTCTTCATTTGTTGAGTTATTAATCAAATAGGTGCCCTAGAAAGCACCAGAAATGTGAGGTGCTCTGACAAAAATCAAAGCTCTTTCTTTTATGTTCAGGGGGTGTGTGTTTGGGTTGTGGATTTTTTCTTTTCTTTTAATTTTTGGTGTTTTAGGTGATATTTCTTTTCTTTTTCACATCATCATGTTTGGTTTCCCATTCACAGGAAGCCCAAGAACCTTTTGCACAAAAATTAAACCTCACCAGAGAAAAACAGATATTTTCCCCCCACTTCCTCAATGGAAAACCAGGGGACATGCCCACACCAGTGCATGCAGTTTCATCTCAATGGGCAGTTCAGATTTCTTGTAAGATTCACAGCACACATACAACCTATTCCTAATTTCTGCCCAAGACATGAAATTGAACTTGACAGTTTTTAGTTACAGACGACCACTAAAAGAAATATTTTTGTAGGAAAACAAACATGAAACCCACTTAAAAACCAAAGTTGGCCGCAACCAATCACCTGTAAGTCCAGTTTTGCAATGCTTAACTTGTGGGAATAACTATTTACATGGTACTTCATATCACCCAGGTGCTTCAGACATTGTAGTGTTTTGCAGAAACTTAAGCAAACAGTGACATTACCTCCCAAGGCCATAGTCAATAGCAGAAGTAGGGTTTGATCCTTGCATTTCCAGTACTTGACTCTGGGTCTTCCTTTGGCTCACCAAGTGCATAGAATTTTACAATTGCTTCCTCCAGGTCTTCACAGGATCTTCAGGTAGAAACATAGGAAAAATGTCCACCTGCAGATTCACTTCACAGGCTTTGGCCCAGGAGATTTCTGTGAAAACCTGTGTGTTTCTTCTCTGCTTCCTGAATTTTATCAGGGAGCAAGGGCTTCCAGATATTCCAGACCTAGAGCACTTCTCCCATTCAAGCAGGCTGGAAGGCTGTGCTTTCTAGAGGTTCTGGAGTCTTTGACACCACAGATGCAGTGAAATGCAGCTGGTGTTGCACCAGGCTGTGGGCCTCTGTCCATCCCATCACTGTGCTCTTGGTACTTTGGCAAATTTGGATATCTCAGTTTAAACTGGGGCACTGACAGTGCCAGGGTTTTCTTCCAGGCTCTCAAAAGTCAGCAGATGCTGTTCTCCAATTCTGAAAGTCTGCATTTGGACAGGCCTTCAAAGATGTTAGAATTTCCATATGAAGAAACATTAGAACCCTCTCTAAGTTGGTGGTAATATTCAAACATTTGCTTATTTCATGGTTTCCTCTTTTTCTTCCCAAGATTTCCATGCCCCACAGAATTTTTTTTGTGTTTCTTCTTCTCATCTGAAATGGAAGATTTTAATTTTTGCCCCTAAACTTCGAGATTTCCCCGGATTTTTATTGGGTATTAGCCCATTGTAACTGTAACACTGAACTCTGACAAGCTGCTAACAGTTCTGTTCTTACTGTTATTTTACATATACCCATTTGGAACAAGTCCCAGTGGGCAGACCAGGGGAAGAGGCTTCTGATGCTGATCACTGAAGACCAGGGCAAGCTTTCTTTGATGGGTTTCCACAAGAGTTTCTGTGTTGCTGCTAAGCACAGAAACAACCCACCAGCATCCTTCCAGGCACAGATGGCTGCAAATCTGTGATTTAACTCATGAGTGTCCTCTGTCTGCCTGCCACTAACCCTCTGCCAAAGACAGTCTTCAGCAAAGGCTGCCCATGGAGGGATCTGTAGGAAAGACACTGCCTAGTTTGTCAGGTTATTCAAAATAGCGCAAGTACTTGTTTTGAAACGGGTCTGCCCATGGTCCTGAATTGGAGGAGGAAGAACCAACATGTTCTGCTGCAGCAGTGGAGCTGAGGGACGATCACTTGCAGTTCTGGAGCACAGGCAATCAGCAGAGCCAGGTCCAGATGAAGAAGGACTATCATAGACAGTCCAGATCAAGCTGCAGACAGCATGTCTGGAGATGGTAAGGAGGTCTTGGCTTCTTTGCGTTTCTTGTCACTGCACAGGAGTCAAGCCACAAGAGATCTCTTGAGCAGGGCATGGACAAAAATCACACTTCGCTGCCTGCACAGTAAAATTTACACCGAAAATTATAGTTGACAATTCTGTATTGACATCCATAGAATTCCACATATGAATACGGAATGAGGCCACAAAAACACCCTGGACCTTTGTCGTGCTGGCTGGGAATATGATGAGAAGTATGATGAAAATCTCACGTGATGCCTGTCTAATTTTGCCTGGCTGTTGAGAAAGGCTAGACAGCAAGGGTGAAGTTTTTCTGGTCCAAGATACACTATCCTGCAGCAGAGCATCCCATGTCCAACTTTCCCGGTTCCCCACTCCAGCCCATTGCAGGAATGATTGTGGGTGACTTTTCCTGAAGTGAAATAGTCAGAACTTCTGGACAGAAACTTTTTTTTTTTTTTTGTAAAGGCAATGACATTTCGACAGTATCTCACGGTGTTACTGCTGCTTAGTGAGCCTCAGCCTAAAATGTTTTGTAATATCAGTTATACCACCAATATCACTCAGTCTCATTCACTGTGAAGCCAGCAGCAGCAAAAACACAATCACATCAACAACCCACTGCTGCCTGATGAGTGGATTGGTCAGCCTAACTCACAGTACTGCAGGTTAGTTTTAGCGGTGCAGTTTTATTCAGGAACATGGTGCTTTCATACGTCTAATCGAATAGCTGTGCCTGATCTTTGTATCTCAGGATGGGCCCAAAACATACGATCATTTTCA
Organism: Oxylabes madagascariensis; assembly: GCA_013400675.1. Taxonomy (NCBI): domain Eukaryota; kingdom Metazoa; phylum Chordata; class Aves; order Passeriformes; family Timaliidae; genus Oxylabes; species Oxylabes madagascariensis. The sequence continues at coordinate 18,773 of VYZR01113730.1, forward strand.
ATAAAAACGTACCTTAAAATGCCTCTGTGAAAGAACTATTATTTTTATCCAAAGCCCTATAACCCCCCAAACCTTCCCCATCATAGTAACCCGAGTAAAAGTTGTGTAGTCCCATTTCTTATGCTTGTGCATACTGAGTAGCACCTCTGGGGCTATTGACAAACGTGAGGCAGCTCTTACTTGTCAAGTAGTTATTTTTGCAGAACAGACCAAAACATTTCCTGTTCCGCTCTTATTGAAATACATGCTCTCAGCTTTGAGGGTAACACTTTCCAGTGCAGGGTGGGAGCTGCAAGGAGGGGAAGCAGGGCCGTGGTGATGCTACAGAGGTGTCAGGGGACAGGATGCCATCGCACCACCACACCTTGCTGCAGCTGCTGCCTACACGTGCACCACACTTTCTGACAAGAGTGGATTGAGGACCTGACAAAGCCATGGTGCTTGTGCAGCATGACCAGCAGTCAAGGCATTTCATGCTCTGCAGATGTGGACAGAGACTCCTTGGGGTGAAAAGAAGCTCATTACACTTCAAACTCTCCTATTTGAAGCTCAGTACTCGATGCTTATCAGATTTTCACTTCAGTGGGGGTTGTCAGCCACTTCTCTGAGATACTTTAAAATAGTATCACCAGTATCTGATCTTCTCACTCTCTCAAGATATCACCCAGACTGCTTTTGTTTTCACAAAACAGGGGTGAAGAACTAAAGAGTGTCAAGTGTCTCCTCAACTTATCAATCCCTTCTGCTCCCTCTTAAAATGTGTTTGTAAATTCTTTTTATGACCAGCCAGTTGCAGTATGGGAATTCTGGTGCCTAAACTTCTTCACTCTCTGCCCAGCCAAATGAGACAAATACTTAAACCTTTGACTTGCCCTAATTCTCTGCCAGGGTAGACTCACTGGATTTGATTCGTACTCTTATACAGTGCCCATCGCTGTGGTACTTGAGCTTCCTTTCACTTCCTCCTCCTCCTCTAAGATTCCCTTTGGGTTAGTTTCGAGAAGCATTATATTCTTATATTCCTTATATAATATATATATAATATATATAACTTATATTCCTAATCAGATATAAAATGGGAGAAGAGGTGCTTATAGAACATAATTTTTATGTGTCATGTGGATACTTCTGTGTTGTAAATTGCAAATAATTGTATGGTGGTTGATTATTGATTCTGCTCTTTGAAATTCAAACCTCTGGCCTTCTCAGAAGGCCTGACAGAATTTGACACAAAATGATTACTTAGCTATGGATTTTTTTGTCCATCTAACCCACTGAATTTAACAAAATATTGAGAAGTGGTTTCACAAGAGGGTTCCAGAACCAGAAAATGGGGGGATGAGTTGTCCTTTAGTAGCTTGTGTAGGATTTAGATAATTTCTGGATTATCCTGTTGAATTTGATTTAGGTCCTGATTCAGCAGAGCATTTTAGTACTGCTTACTTTGCTGAACGAATAGGGATGGATTTGAACACAGAGACCATTATATATTAGTGAATGAGATTTTTAAAGGTATTTAAATGTTTAACTCATTAAATATCTTTAAAAATCTGTCTTTAAATACTTTTCTGAATTAGGGCCCTAATTTCCACTGAATTCTCTGTGGGCTGGATTCTCCAGTTTGCCAAGTTCATTTGCTCCCTTTAGACTTCCTCCTGACATTTCCCTTGATCAGCAAGTGTGTGTTGAAATACACCTTGTTCTGTCTATAGTTGCCATTTAAAATACATTCATTAAACACGTTGGCTAATGCGTTATTAAAGAAACACCTTTTATCCTTCTCTAATCATATTCTTGGTACACGTCTCATGATGCAATAGGTGCTGGGTACATTTCCAAGGTGTGTAATTGTGTCTCAGAGCATTGTGATGTAACAGGCTTCTCAGGTATCATCCTTCCTTCCACGCATGAGACAAGGCTGGGTTGGTTTATGGGATGAGAGCATATCTGATATGTTGGAACTGGGTGGAAGAAGATGATGGTGGTAATGCTGCTGGGAAGTCATGCAGGGTCCAGTGCTCTTTCCAGAGCAGCCACTCCACTGCCAGGGACATTGTTATAAATGAAATAGCCAAATTTTAATGATAATGATTTATTATTAAAAAAATTGGAAATATTTAATAAGCCACAATAATAAATTTGGGCAGCACCGAGCCCAGGGGTCGATATGGGGTGTTCTACCAGGAACCAGCGTAAAGCATAGACCCTGATAGTCCACCAAAATAGGGAGTTTTGGGTACAAGTTTATACTGTTACAAGCGAAGGTAGGTACAATAGGTTTTTCGGGTTTAAGTGTTTTCCTTATACAAATTCATAGCTAGGGGATCACTGAATGCTTGGAACAGTCTTTTGGTGAATTGGAGGGGAAGCTGATCATATCTTGGGATGATGGGGTCCAGGTGTCTTTTTTGTCCATGGGCTCTGTGTTCTCAGAAGTTAGTTTCTGTCCATGAATGTCAATGAGATGAAACTTTAGATTTCCAGGAACGTTTCTTCAGCTCTGATGGTCCAGGAACTCCTTCCTTTCAGAGTCCATGAAGAGCTCCTCATCACTGCAGAGCAGGCGTTGTGCTAGGAGACGGTTGTTTATTTACACCTGTATGTGGGCTGTTGCTGGTGGACAAAGCCTTTCCTGCTCGGTTAATTTTCTATTTAGTTGCAAAGGGTTTTTGGGAAGTTTGGCGTCCCTCCCCCTCTCCTTTGGTTAACATCAGTTACTATATTTTACATGCCAGTACTATTACAAGTCATTCTATAATGCTATATTCTACAACTAACACTAATTATTCGTAATATTTATCACAGACATGATGCAGAGCAGGTTGGCCAGTTCTTGTGTCCCATGGGCTGACCAGGCTGGAAAAGCCTGAGTAACTGACCCAAGGCATGAGGGGAGCACAGGGAGGGCAGTGGTCTCTGCACAGTGCCTGCAGCAGCAGCTCCACGTCCCCAGGAGTTCTGGTGAGCCTGGTCTGAAACAGAGGGAGGTGTGCTGTGCTGCCAGGCTGGGGTGACACGCCGAGCACAGCCATCACCCTGCACTGCTGGCAGGGTGTCACAGCCTGCACAATCCCCCAGGAAATGTCTGCCTGTCCATCTCACCCCTACGCCTTATTGCTGAGCTTTGGAAGGAATGTAAGTGCTTCATTGACCACGGGCTTGAATTTCGCCCGGATTAAATCCCTTTGAAAACTTCTGGCTTGCTGATGAGCTACACAGAAACACTTCCTGTCTCCTGCATTACCATCTCTGAGTTTTGCCCTTTCTGAAACACAAAGCACCCATGGAGGGATTTCAGACCTTGTGGGAGATGGTAGTGAAAGAAACACTATCCTCGTGTAACACAGGGAGCACTCCGTTGACTTTAGTCAGGTTTGGCTGAAGGAATTTCCATCAGCTTTAGCCTTGTATGCTAAAAGCTGGCATAAACATTATTGAACATTTTTGGAACTAGAGAATGAAACAGACCTGTGAGAGAAATCGTCATTAGACCCGCAATGACACAAAATCTACCACCTCTCTGCACTTGTGCCATTTATCAGTATTTAATACAAATAGATACACATTGGAGCAAAAGGGAAGAAGAGAACCCCACAGGACATGACTTCCAATTAGCAGGGGGTCACATCCCCCGCTGTGATTTACTATTGGAAAAACATGCAAAAGATAATTGAACATTACACTCTCTTCTCCCCCTGCTGCTGGCAGCATTATGAGGAGAGCTGCTCTGGACCCCTTGGGGAGATGGGGAGAGAGAGGGGATCAGGGAATGACATGCAGAGCCACATAACAACAGTGATTCATAACCTCGTGGCACTAAACTCACTGGGCCAGATCTTTACCTAGTGCCCGCTGGTGTAGCTTCATTGACTTCAGGAGGGAGATGCTGATTTACATCAGCTGCAGATCTGCCCCATTTACTTTTTCTCTTTAGGAAAGCAATAAAGTATACAGAGGGAGACCAGGATGTGCAGTGCTCCACAAGGCAGCATGATGGGATTCTGCAGGGGAATGCTAAATATCTGAGAGATAGTGACCACTTCTGCTACATAAGATCCGGTTATATTGCCCTTGTGCCTCTATGAGTTGGCTTAAACTGTGAAATTTGCTGTTTTGGACTTGAAAAGCCCAAAGAAGCTGGAGTGGTGTTAAATTCCACCAAGCAAACAAGAAAAAATTGCTTTCTGGAACAGTTTTAGGAACAGTTTCTTGCTACCAGAATCATTGTCTGGAGGTGCTGGTATTCTTAATATTAGAGAAAGTTTAGTTAGTCTGATCATTTTGTTATCCTGATTTGCCTTGGTCTGAGTTGGTCTAAGGAAAGGAAGCATAGTGCAGCCTGGGGACTGGGGGTGCTCGTGTCTCAGTCCAGCTCCAGCAGTGACTCGAGTGTGACCTTGAGCAAGTCCCTTGACAGTCCTGCATGTCTGACTTTCCTCCTTGGCTCTTAAGAAGATTTTCTTTCCTTTGTGTGATTGCCTGGGAATTTTACAGCTTTCTAGGAATAAAAGGCAACCCTTCTCTGATGAGGCCAGGCCGGACACAGCTGTCCCTTCTTTTGGTCTGAGACTACACACAATTCACCCCAGCCCTGGGTAGGACAGTTAGCAGGAGGATCTTGGCATTTCTGGAGTGCAGGGGTCTAGGACAGGCTGAGGTCTGTGCAGCTGTCCCAGGAATGGCTGCTGTAGGAAGGAGGAGGTTTGTGATGGGAGCACCAGGGCCCCGGGACTCGCAGGCTTTACCCATCCCATTTGGCGCAGGCTGCAGCGAGGAATTTTTAATAACGAGATTTGGAAATGTTAGCAGATTGTAGTAGCTGGTGCCTGCTTTCACCAGCTGAACCAGCCAGGGGTTTAGTTCCGTGTGTGGCTCACAGGTAACTTGTGCGTGCCTGTGCGCTGCATTGCGAGCAGCCCGGTGCGGGAAGGTGGGCTGGCCCTGGACAGCTCTGTGCCCACCTCTGTGTGACTGCCAGGGCCCGGATTCACCAATGGCAATTCCATCCAAGGGCACAATAGCTTCCTCCCTAGTGACCAGCCCTGATGTGCTTGCAAGAATATGTAACCAACGTGTCTGCTTAATTCTTTTTCTTTTTATGTGGCTTCCTGTTCTCGTCCCTCAGTACTGCAATGTTGTCAGCTCCTCGAGGCAGGGACCATGACTTTATATACCTTTGCTAAATGCTAATACACTCATCACATCGCTGCCACAGTGTGAGCTGGTTTCAGAACAGCAGGAGCTCTGTCTCACTTTCTCAAAGACTCGGGCGGTGCTGGGGCTGTAATTTAAGTGCCCGTGCTGGTGAATTGTAGAGAATTGTGCTGATCTGATCTTTACTGCAATAGCACCTGAAGGGGAAAAAAACAGGAAGAATGAACCTTGGTATTGTCAGCTCTGCACTTACAAAAATTTTTTTATTTTTAATCTTTAATTAAAACTCTATCAGCTTAGAAATCTTGATACTTTAAAATAATTAATATCGGGCTGTTCCAGGTGCTCCCCTTTTGCATTCATGCTTTGTGGCATTCATTTCTTTCCTTTCCCACCCCCTTACACTCCAATTTCCTGACTATGAAACTTTAGGCCTTATTTTAATGGGGAGTGAGATTATGAAGAATCACATGAATTCAGAAGCTGAGTGATAAACGAAAAAGAATACACAACACCACAAAAAATGCCATGCTTGTCACATCAGCATTTGCTGCTGCTAGAGAAGTCCTAGGAAAGGATTAGACCAAGGCTAGTGATGGAACCTGAGAAATAGTGTTACCAAGATTTTTTTAGCATCATATATCAGATGCATCAAAATTAACTTTCTTAATGCCATTTTGCATTATGCAAGTGCCCTTATTTCCATTTCATGGCTATCATGAGACAGACAAAATTAACAACTTGCCCAAAGTTGCTCAGGCAATCCACAAAAGAGAGAGAGAAAAGAAACAACAAACATGTTAGAATCCTTGGTCAAAATCCTCATCAGTGGGCCATTCCTTGTTGCAGGTGAAATGAGCTGGAGAGGAAGGTTAGCAGTACCAGCTTAGCCACCCCAGGCTGAGTTAGGGTTCAGAGTAAGGAAGCAGGCAAATGTGTGGCTGTCTATCTGGAGGGTATTTGCACTAATAAAACTGCTGAGTCTGGAAAGTTGAGCATTTTCCCGTGTGATTGCTGCTGCTTCATTTTCTGGTCATGGTGGGAACAGCCTTTCTGGTTCTTAATGGAATTAGTAAAACATCCAAACATTTCATAACTTTAATGGCTGTAGCAGTGGGAGAAACTCCAGCTGGTAGGAGTAGAGATGGCTCCTGGTTTTCCAAGTCAGCTTGCCCTTTCTTTAGTGAGCTATTTTATTTTAATCATATAATGTCTTCTCACTGTTTAAGTCTGGTCAGAAGAAAAGGAGAGAACAGATAAGTAGGGGTGTAAAGTTAACATGTAAAGAAGCATCCCAGAAATTGGAAGAGAGTCATTAAATATGCCTATAAAAATTATGTATCCACTACATTTGTGACTGTGCACACAGATTGGATGAGTATCCTATTTGTTTGGAAAACAGAAAATTAACATTTTAGGATATTATTAAACTACATATGTCCTTTTGTTGAAGTCAGTATGTAAGGAAATAAAGAAATAAATAGCTAATGAAGTCCATGGGCTAGCAAAAAAAGGGAATTTGTAGTGACTAGACGCCGAGCAGGAATTTGGGAACACTGTGCTCTGTGTTAACTCCCGCAATGAGTCATCGGCAGCCTCTTTGGTAAAGCACATGGAGGACTGAAAGAAGATGGTCCAACTCACCTGTAAATGTTTTCATCATTAATATGGTCCCCAGTGCATCCACTCCCATCTGCATGGCTCCTTCACCGTCTGTCTGCAAGCAGACAAAGCCTACATTTATGACTCACAATATCCTCCTTGGGGATACTTGGGTCCTGCCAGAGGCAACCTTTGCAGGTACCCAGCGTGGGAGACCAGCAAGCCTGGTCTGAGGGACAATTTTCAGTTGCCCTTTGAAGACCAGTGCAAACCATTCAGTTTTTCCATGAGTTTAGAGCAGGAGTAGCACTTTTCTCTCGAAAGCATCATGACACTTCTTTGGTAAATATTCACTTGTCCTTGGTGTATCGTGCTCTGCAAACAGCTCCATGGCTCATTTTTAGATGGAGAGGGGATTGCTGTACAGTATCACAGGGTGTGACAACGGGCAGCAGAAATGGACTCCGATTATTTGCGCTGTGCCTTGGGAGCCTGTGATGAAAGGCGGGATGCAAGTGCAAAGTATTATTATTCTAATGATGTCCGACTCTCACTGAGCTGTGCCTTGTGGAAGTGTGTGAACTTTGGAGCATGCCCTGATGAATGTGAACCATGACAGCTCTCTGGAGATGCAGGGGATGCTGGCAACAGCTTAATCAATTATGACAGCAATGGTAAGATCTGTCCAGATTAGAGCACTTCAAAAACTACAAAGCCTCAGGCTTCTCTGTCTAGGTTTTTACGAGAGTGGGACATTGAAGGAAGTGGATTGATTTGGGTCCTTTGAAATGTAGTAATACTAGCATCTGCTGGCTTAAATGCAAGCACAGGCAGATAGTGTTTTGCCATCTAAAGACACAAGACAGTGTAAGAGGCAGTGCTGTGAATTTTAGAGTTACACGTGACTGCGAATGGGTTAGATATGATGTTTCCCTGAGAGAAGGGTGGGTTCTCTCAAATATGTTGTTGTAAAATAAGACAGGAATGAAAGAAAACAAAAGGAAAACATCACACAGAAAAGATCTGTTGGGAATGGCTAACTGCAAAAACATCAGATCAAAGGAGGACATTTTCTGTTAGGAATCAAATTATCCTCTTCCTTTCCAAGTCAAATGGACCTATCTGAGGAACCGATAGGCAAGATAAAGCCTCTCAGCCAGAGTGATTTTATCTCTCTCTCAAGTGTGTGTGCATATGTGATTCTCAAATAAACACAGCAGCAGAACACAAAGAGTTGTGTGAGCATGAGCAATTACTTGACTAGGTGTGTGTTTTCCCAAGAGAAATGAGAAAACAAAGCCAGGTGAGGCTCAAAGTTTCCAAATCAGGAAATAGGAATAAATACATTATTGTTGTAGCAATATTTCCTAGATATTGTCCTCATAAGCAGGCCACAGACTAGATGCTCAGCTGAGTGGAACATTCAGCTATGTGAATATTTCAGGTTGTTTGAAGTTGATCAGGTCACTTGAAAACCACTGGTCCTTTTAAAGGGCTTCACAAGTAGCTGCTCAATGAGTTGCCCAGGCATTGTACAGAGTTGTCATTTCACACTGGCAGGAGTGGCTGCATGCAGGGATGTCTTATACAGAGGCTCTGCTGCACAAGAATGAGTCAAGTCACCAGGGCTCCCTCATCCCCAGAGCCTACCCCTATTTTCTGTAACTGTTCCTGACAGCTACATCCCTTCCTACTGCCAGAGCATGGCCTCATCTGGAACTTAGCAATAGCAAATCTGAATCAAGTGTGCAGGAATGATCCTGAGACACACAGTGTGTTGCCACTATTTTCCTCCTGGCCTGGCTGTGCCACTTACGTCTTCAGTGATGCATGAAAGCTTTTTTGCACCACAGTGGCTCTGCTGGTGTCACCTGTGGCACTGCCCCATCTCTGCCTGACGTTCCAGAGGCGGGGACAGGAGTCAAGCACGCAGGTCTCGTGTCTGGTGTGTGCAGCCTGGCAGGTCTTACGCAGTCTGGTGACAACAGTGAGAGCTGGAAGCAAACCTGCAGCTGTACCATTAAGTGAGCAAACACGGCTGGGCTTGTTCAGGAAACAATGCACTACAGCTCCCAAGGGAAGAGTGGTTTTGCCAAACACCTTGGCTTTGGCAAGCACTTCCACCTGCTGCTTCCATTCCAGGGTTAATGCCTTGTCTGAACCTAGAGGATCACAGCAGACCCGTGGCTCTGAGAGCCCTGCATACGTGGCAGGGGATGTGCTGACTGCTACTGCTGCTGCACTGCTCTGAGGTGGTTGGAGCACAGGTTGGAGGTGCAGTCTTGGCTCCAAATGTTGCTTCAGAGGTTGGTAGCAGGCCAGTTTACAATTCTTCCTCCTGGTGTTAGGCAGGACTCTGGGGAACAACCACTGGGTTTGACTCTCATTGCAAAATGTTGGTGACATTATGACATTTCTGTTTTCTCCAGAAAAAGGGGATCAATAACATTCACTCACTTAAGCAAAGCACTTTGAGGTCAGTCCATGTGGGGGAATGAGGAGTGCCACACATTGCTGTGGGCTGGCAGCCTGCTGCCTATGCCATGAAACCTAAAAAACCCAATGAAGCATTGCCATTCTTCCTTCATATATTGTTTGAAATTACTTTTTGTGCTTGGCCAAGCTTAGACAAGGCTGATTTTATTGCCAAGTAGGGCAATATATAGTAGTGTAGTATGAACCCAAGCACCTAGAACAGTGTTGATGTTTGGTAGGAGATCAGAGTACACCACCACAGACCCTGACCCATGTACAATAAAGGGACATAAGTCGAAGTGTTAGGCAGATGGCTGACTGTGAGTGCCTGACTTTGATGTTGCAGCTCTTTCTCCCTCTTTATTGCATAGAAAGGCACAGTCTGGCAGTACTAAATGCTAAGCAATGAATCACCTACTTAATGACTGTAATAGGCAGCCAGAACACAATCCACAGCCTTTTGGGGTCTGTCCAGCGTCTACTTGCCTGTCTGTAAGCACACATTTAGAAATAATAATTGACCCTTAATTCATAGGGTCAGTACTTTTACATACCTATGTTTTTATGATGAAAAGGAAAAAGTGTTTTCTTCATGGGATTTAATTTACAAAGAGGAGAGGACTGGACAATTGTTGCACTAGCATTATGGGAATAAGAAGGTTGTAATGCAAAAAACATGAATAATTCTGAAAGAGTTTTGACCTTTCTTTTACTTTTAAAAATTTTTCTTTCCCAACTTTGCTGTTTTAGAGCTGCATAGTCACTTTAAGAACGTGAATTTGTTGCCAGTGTGAGAAAGGTGTTCATCACTACCCCAAGGCCAGCTGCCACCCAGCTGAATACTGTAACAGAGCAAATAGTTTTTGATGTCCACCATGAATGGAGACCAGCCTGAGTACCCAAGTGTAGCATCTTTTGCAAATTCTCCTCAGTAATTAATGAAGTGCAGAGACCATTACTGCAGGTGCTTTATTATCATTCAGGATGGCTGGAGATTATCTCTACAGGCATGTCTCTTCTACAGAGAACCCAGGATATCTTTCCTTACAATGTATTAAATCACGGCATCTTCTCTTTGTCCTAATACACCTGTTTACTTTCTAGATTGAAATCTGGCATCATGACTTTCTAAAAGATTCTTAAACTAGCTTTTACCATGATTATCTGAGCTGCACTCTGTGTTCCCTGCCTACAAAATCAAAAACTAGCAGTCACCAAGCCTTGCTCCTTTCTGCCACCTTCCACAGCCATCAGAGATGCTACACAGGCTGATACCTCTTCTTCGTCTGTGTTCACGCATTCCTGGATGGGGCTGAAAATGAGTTAGAAGAATTTGTTTGCAGCTCCCTTCTGGCCCTTATGCCCAATTTGCCTTCCACTGATACCATGGAGTGGGGAATAGGGAAGGGAGCTGTACGACTTGGTTTGCTGCCTTCACTCTTGCCTCTTGATGGCCACACTCACTGGACAATGCTGAGCTGGGAGAGTGTTGTTGTGTCCTTTATGCATTCTGGCTAATTTCTATCATTCATTACATGCTCTGTCTTTCACAGCCATGACTATTGACTTTGTACATGGCCCTGGAAGCTAGAAGGTCTTGGGAAGATAACTGGATTTCTCTGGGGAGGCATGTTCTGTGGGTTTGGGTTTGTTCACTCTCATGGAAAAAATGACAGAGGCAAACTGCCTTTTGTGTTCACAAATCTGGTTGTAGCCTCCAGAGAAAGTAAGGACTCCCCATTCTCACCCAGCAGCATTGCCACATTCTTTCTACTTATCTTTTTTCCTCTAAATTTCCACCACTTCCACAAAAAGCAATAATTTCACAAAGAAATTCACAAAGAAAAGGACTCCTCTAAATTTCCACCACTTCCACAAAAAGCAATAATTTCACAAAGAAATTCACAAAGAAAAGGACTCCTCTAAATTTCCACCACTTCCACAAAAAGCAATAATTTCACAAAGAACAAGAGGACTGCAGGACTGTCAGTAAGCTCCAATGGGCATTTTGAAGCCAATCTTGCCTGCATCAGCTTAAAAAAAGGTATCTATATCAGCATGAAATGGTATCTATATCAGCTCAAAAGGATTTGAAATGCCAGGTCTGACGTCCCAGAGCTGCGTCTGCAATGAAAGTGGTGAACTGAGGAAGAAACTTGGACTCGTTCTGGAAAGTCTGTGAGATGAAAGGTGGCCTTCGTCCCTCCACAGACACAAGTCGTTGATTTTTTTTTTTTCTCGTGGCTTCTTTGGAAGGTTTTTATTTTTTTTTTTTTTTTCCTTCATTAAAATGATTCATAGACTTTTAGATACTGAGCTTTCATGAACAGGAAAGTTGGTGGCTTTTTTCCAGACAGTGGTATGCTAAGTTTTTCCACAAGAAACAAGTGATAAAGATAGATGAAAAACGTGAGAATTTTTGAGGGGAAATTTTACTCTATAAGAAAAAGAAATCTCTCTTTCTTTGTTGAAGAAAGGCCCATAAAAAGCAGAGAACAGCTGGGCTTCAGGTTCCTAGGAAACAAAAAATACCTTTATCCTGCCAATGTCTTTTGGGGAATCTGGCATTTTTCACCAGGCTGAGATTTATGAAGAGTATTAGAGTTAGTAACCAACAAAGAACACACAGAGGGACTAGCTTTAATGTACCTGCAGAGGCAAGGATTGAACTTTACTTTTATGATTAATTGAAAAGACAGCACTTCTGAGCCCTTCTGACATGATCTAGCCACATTTGTTTAGATCTGACTCAGATGTGTGACTATCTCCCACGAAATCACTGGCACCAGTTTTGCAGCACAAACCATGACCTCTTTTTTTTTTTTGGGCCAGATCCAGACTCAGAGCAGTTTGGCTTCCTAAAAACCAACAATGTTGAAGCTTAGATCAATCTGGCTTGAGGGGAAGAAACCTGAGCAAATTTTCTCAAAGTCCAGTCTCTGAGGGAAAGAATCAAGGGCACACACTAGATTCACAGTTCTGCCTCTTGGTGCAAAGTAAGCTGAGAATGAGCACAGATTCAAGATTGTTCTCAATGGTATAGAAATAATTCCATATATATATAAGTACTGAGTAAGCTGTTCCTCTTTCCTCAACAAGCCTGTTAATTACTGGTATTTTTCTGAGTCTGAGGTGTATTATAGCACGAAGGGGAAATCCCTAATATGTGACAGATCGATGCCGTGATATTCCAGAGGGCGAGTGAAGTTTTAGAGTGGGATGTTCACTCATGGAGATCCCAGCAGAGCTGGTTAATTTTTTTTCACCCATTTAAGTCACCACTGAAAAGGTTTTGCTGCGACAAGAGGAGGTAACTCACTCTGATCTCATGTTAATATTTGACTACATCACAGTCTGAGTGACCTATTAATTGATCAGTTGCAAACTGCTGAAATGACAGGTTTGTATATGTGAGTGTAGAGAAAACAGGGAACCATATTCAGGTCAGGTCCTAAGGTTGTGCAAAGATCCACAGTGGTAGATTATCTGCAGACAATGTCTAGGGGAATTCTCTATGTTGCATGCTGTGATAATTACCAGCCTTAGAAAAATGCCAGTTAATGTCTGAAATTCCTGGAGTCATGTAGTTTTCTACTGCAATGTACAAAGCAATGTGTTCTATTGCAGCTGTGCAATTTGGCCTNACATGGAAATAGACACTAAAATGATATGTTAAGGTGAAATATCCAAAGATGTGAAAATGTGATAAGAAACTATTAATTAATTCACTTACAAGTGAAAATAAATGAGAGATCTTTAACAGTGCTGGGACCTGGCAGGAGCAAGATGCCAGATAAGAAAAGAAGGTGACATAGTAAGGGTCTGCCACCTTCAGGGTGACAGATGATAGGGTAAATTTGGGAAGAATTTTTCACTTAAGGATTTGTAGTTTAGTAGAGAAAACACAACCACATTTGGATATGCATTTGAACTTGTGCCCCCTCTGTATTTTTAGCCATGTACAGAACAGCAATATTAGAGTACTGACACTTGAGCAACAGATTGGCAGCTTGGCCCTCCTGAAAGCAGCTTCATCTGTGGTGGAGACGATGGCTAAATAACATGTCACTAAGTCAGGGTCGTTTTTTGGAAGATCTCTTCAAGGCTAGTGAGAAGGAAAGATTTTCCACATGGATCACAGAGGAAAGTCTAGGAAGCCCTCCCAGTGGACTGGTAGAAGATACCTAAGAAGAATGAGCTTGCTCTTTAGAGACTCACACTGGCTATACAGGGATTTGCTCTTTGATCAAGCCAGGTGTCCTAAATCAGAAAATTCAAACGGGTTGAACACACAGGAGGGAAGAAGCAAGAACTTGACTGAGGCATTTCAAAGGGAAAGAAAGATCTACACCTTGACAAGGTCGTCCTTTTTTTTCCTTCACGGGGCCTATTGATACACACTCCTCTCAATTACTGTGATAAGTTGTTCCGGAATAAAAATCTCTTCCATGTAAGGTGTTAGCACAGCTGTGCAAACAAACACTTCATTTAAGAAAGGTGTGTGTGTGTGTGTGTGTGTGTGTGTGAATATCCTCCCATGTTGAGAATGACTGGATGACAACTTGTGTACAGATAGAAAAAATTTACCCAGGCCTAGTCCTGTTGCCACTGAGGTTGGTGGGATTTTTGCTAACTTGGGAGGAGAGAAGCAGGTTTTGTGATCGTTCTCTGGGGATGGGACAGACAAAGCACAGTGGACTGAGTGGTGTTCTGGTAAGGTGCCACAGTATTTTAATCAAGGGACTTAAATCATTCTAGGAAAGGAGATGCCTAGTAAGGGGTGGAGCGCCTCAGATAAATAAGCAACTGAAAGTTGGGATGTTCATCCACCCTTATCTGAACTAGCCAGATCTCTTTGTTGTGCAAAATGGGGCTGAAAAGCTTTAGAGGATAAGCTTCCTTCTGACATGTGATATTCTCTGCTGCTTCAGCTGCAGGCACGAAATCAGCTTCACAGCAGTGTCCATTTCTCTGCTCTTTGGTTTGGCCCTTTTCTTCACCTCTCTATTTACCATGTGCCAACCACTACAGGACACAGTCAGCAGCCAAAGCTGCTGGTGGAACCAAATCCCTTCACATCCCAGCACCTTCCCTTGTAATTCTAAGCGGGGTCAATGGCTTGTAAGGTAATGACAGAAAATTTAAGCAATATTGCTTTTGTGAGTGTAAGGAATTGCATCTAAACACAGAGAATTTTTAAGAGGATGAGGGAAGTGAGGCAGGATGAGTTCAGTTCTGTCCTGGAGCTGATGCATCACTGTGACACAACATTTCTGTGTACTTCAGATTTCTAAGAGCATTTTCTTTCTAATAAACTTAGATGTGGCATTACTAGTAAGCAAGGTATGCAGTTTAGCATTAGCTAATACAAATTTTTTAGGTTAATCTCAGTTTCATTCTGTAGGTATCAGCTGCAGAACTGATGTTCTGGGACAGGTTTTCTCTTGGTTTGTGTTTCCAGGATATTTAAGAAATGGGTCTGGATATGCAATCCTCTTCTGAAGTGTAAAAGTTAGGGTTTTCACATGTATAGATGGCTGATTTATGGGATTAAACAGTTCTTAGAGGATTAAATGACATAACCTAAAGCAAGAAACGGAAGTCCAGTTAAGACAGAAGCAAAAATATGGCCCCGGAAGATGTCTGGATGAAATTTATTTGAAGAATAAATTTTCAGCACTTTTAGAAGGGTCACTAGTGTCACTTTTNTGTGTACCCAGGTCTGGAGTCCTGCTCCTGAAGATACAATTTACACATTCATTTACTTTAAGGCCATATCTTGTCTGAAATATTGTGGTAAATCATTTAAAGACCCAAAATTGATTAGGCCACATGTACACATTCATAGGATTAACATTTCAGAGTGAGCCCAATTAAATCTGTGGCAAAATTCAGTTTGGTTTTTGTATGATGTAGATCTAGACGGGATGGGAAGGTCGCTGAGTACAGTCCTTCTGCTCAAGTCACAGATTTCCACAATTTACTAGGAAAAATGTCATAGCTTTTGTAATGTTGTCAAAAACTTGATGGTTAGAGAACTCCTGTTCTCCCTTAAGGGTATTCAAAGGCAGCTTGCTTCTTTTATTGAGCCAACAATCATCCCATTGCTTGAGTAATTTTTCCATGGAGTTTATCAGTGTGGGTTATTTAGATACAGCAAACACATTCTGGGTCAGCCTCTGTCCAGTGAAGCTAAACAAAACTTGTACACCTTGTCTCCTCTCATTAAATGGGCTCTCTGTCTCTCTAGTCAGTTCAGTAGCTTCCTCTGCACCTATTTCCCTTGTGAATTCAGCTTTCTTGCAAAGGGATGGCCAGAATCTCAGGGGAAGAGTTTTTCTAGGGCTGTGCACTTTCCCATTGCCCTCATCTGACAAACTCCTTTAAGCACAGGTTGCTAATATGCCTGAGCTGTTTCCAAGAGCTAATTTTGGGGGTGGATGCATCCCAGAGGCAGGCTCTGAATCTTCCTTCCCAGGCAGGGCCTGGGATACTTCAGCGAATATCTTCATTTTATGGCTTTTTAGAAGTGAGAGGCAGGATCTCAAAGGCCATGACCCTGGGGGAAAGGAGTGCCCTATCTCCTGCCCGTGACTGGCCCAGGGTGGTGGTGTTTGCAAAACCCAGTTTTTATGGGGCTTTTGTGACATGATGGGAGACAGGCTGGGTGGGTGGAGGGTGCAGGTACAGCCCTGGGTGGTTGTGGTCTCTGTGTACCCAGTGAGGAGCAGGACCCCGAAATAAATCACCTGGGCTCCGGCAAAGTTGGTGAGGATGTTTATTCCAGCCAATTATCTGGCCTCTGGGCTTAAGGTTATTCTGAAGAAATTATGTATTTTCCTTTTTCTTCTGGAATTTTAGTGGATTTTGTGCATGAAGAAGAATGATGGTGTAACTTCAAAAAAATATTTCTAACATTTTTTTCTCTTTTTTTTCCTCTCCTTTCCCCTTGCCTCAGCTCTCT
>VYZR01113742.1:0-20445 GCA_013400675.1 Oxylabes madagascariensis
TTCCAAGCCAATCCATTTTGGAATGAAACTCTGGGAAACTACTTTTGTTAATTGCATGAGGAGCCCAGAAGCTTTGCCTACCAAAGGCTCTGTATCAGCTGTACCATACAACCAACAGAAATATCATTTTTCTATTCTGCTCTCACAGTTCATAAATTTTACTCTAAGAATTGAGTGGAAATTGCAGTTGGTAACTAATGAAGGAGAACTGAGAAGTCCCTAAAAGTAGCTGGGAATTTTTTGACAGATATCTCATTATGCTATATTTTGACTGCTCAACCAGCTGTTCTTTTCTTTAAATAAACCCTTCATTCCAGGTTTGCCGCAGTGCTTCACAATTTTTTTGAGATTCCAGAGAGTATTTCCTTCTACTTTTGGAAGCATCTTTCAGGCCCTGACAAGTATCTTCCAGGAAAGCTGACTGCAAGCGCACTTGTCTTCTTAAATTAAACACCCACCACCATTTGCAAGCAGATTTCTTTAGAGACAATCAAAAGCGTGCAGGCCTCAGCCCCTCCTTTCTTTTAGGCTCCTAGCAGCCAGAAACCTGTCACGTTTTTATAGGCTCTGTCACGTATTTGCGTCACTCTCAGTACAATAAACCTTGTCTCCTCACCACACCAACATATCCTGCTCACTACAAAAATGACCAGGCCGGTGAGCGGGAGGGGGGATTGTCGTTGTTTGATGCTCAGACAACGGCACAGACTCTCTATTAGAAGGTTAGAAAATGAATTTTTATTTTCGGAGATGTGGCTCTCTTATCTAGTATTTTACACAGACCAATTAGATTGGTGAAACAAAGGCAAACCTCTTCAATCACATTGGTTAAAAGAGATGTTCATCAAGAAACCTCTCCTGTGAGAAAGAATGGATAAACATAGGTACAGTTACAAAAACATTTCTCTTGTTTACAGAAAGTGTCATGGGAAAAGAGTTTCCCAAGAATGAAAACATCAAACCAGGGGATCATTATCAGCCCTGATGGATGGGGAGCAGTTCTTGTCTGCTGATACCCCGTGCCAGGAAGGACATCTTAAAGATTGGCCTCGTTTCTTTCCTGTGGCCACATATTAAGTTTTCCATCTTAAAGTCTGTTATAAAATAAATATTCATCAAAAGTAGACTAAAGGAAGACAGGATAAGAACAGTATGTGACTACATCAAAAGGTATTTGCAAAGAAACTGATTTTTAGTTTATATTTTTCAGTTATTGAGATCAATATGGGTCTTTTTTTGTGGCCTAGATCACAGAGCCTTAGCAAATGCAGAAAATAACCCTCCCTGGTCTGACTGCAAGCTCTTTGGGAAACAGAAGACCTTTACTGAAAAGCTGTAGAGAGAACCAAAGTTGGTCTCAAATCTCCATTGCTGTTTATGTGCTCTGGTCTGAGCAGTGCTAGATAAAAACACTACCTGTGCATTCACACCTTGACAGTAGACTCATCAAGAAGTTTCTCAGCAACACCTACATTTAAAGGCTTAAAACACAATTCCATTGAAACTCCTCTAGGTATCTTGAGGTTACAACAGGCTGTTATAACCAGCAGTTTGCAAATGGTAGCCTGCAGCCATAACAAAAGGCTTGCTTGATTTGTCTCTTCAAGAGGTGGGAGAGTAAAGCAATAAATATGCAATGTGCTTCCCTCTGTGGAAAAGAAAGCGCAAAACCACAACAAACAGGAACAGACAACAGCATTTGGAGATAACACCACTAAAATAGAGACAAGTTGCAGCCTGCGGGCATTAACCTGCCTTTCCCTTAAACTTCTGCTGTGTACAATCATTGCCTACAGGACCCCTGTTTTGCTGAACTTCTCAGCATCCAATGATCATTAGATGGACCACATCAAACCAAATGAGGACCAAATGAACTTTTATCCTTTCTTCCACCTTGCCTTTCCCTGCACCATAAATGAAACCAACTTCTATCATCCATCCTTTATAAACTCATCACGTTCCCCTCCACGTAATTTATCTATTGCATCCAGGTTTTTTTTTCGTAAGTTTTGAAGAGCTTTACAAAAGGAGGAGGCAAGGGAATAAAAACAGGCATCTGAGAAAGCAATAATGAAACTGGGTGGCAGCTGGAAAAACATAACCACACGAATTAGGCAAGATTTATAGCTACTGAAAGAGAACGTGACTCCACTGACGCCAACAATCTCAGAAATGTGTGCAGATATGCATTTTTCTCTTATATTGCCATCCACAGCAGCGGCACTGCTAAAGGAATCCCCTGACTTTCCACTAACACAGCGCAATTCTGTTTCTCTCATACTACCAAACACATTTATACCTAAATCATGGAATTCACTGCTTTATATTTCACTTTCTGACACATAGTCATGGCTGATTCCCAGAGTTACTTCTTCTCTCAGCAAAAACCATATTAATATCCTTGCAAGTGAATATCTAGTGAATTTATTATGAGAGGAAATGGTTAGACACATACAAAACCTCAGAGCAATTTAATCCATGCATCAAAATACTTACAGTGCTGAATAAATTGAAATTGGAAAGTGTGATACAGATCTGTGTTTGGAGTAGAAGAAAAGAAAGTCACTCAAGTAGTTTTGCTATGACAAATTAAAGTGCTTAAGATTTCTTAATTCAAAGCTATAAAAAATTCCTTCCTGTGGGCACTGCAGAGCAGTACACTCTTTATGATGATAATAAACAGCTTGAAGTTCTATCAAATCAGATTTGGTTTGGGGTTCTTTTGTAATTAGTTGTTTTTTGTTTTTTTCCCCCCAATCAAATTAGAAATGCAATGCATTGGAGGGAAGATGGTGTGTTGAGGCTTCAGTGAAGCAGCAGAGAGATGCAAAAATCTTAGTTCAGAAGTGGGATGGACTATTGATACCAGCCTGAAACAATACATCATTTACTCCTTTTGGAGATGCTTAGAATTTCCAGTTTATCACAGAGTCCAAGGTGTGATCTGCTAGGATTGAGTTTAACACAGAAATGAGGAAAAAATACATTACAGGGTTTAAAACCTTAAACTTTCATGCTCAAAATAGTTTTACCTTTATGAAAAAGCCCCAAGCACAATACAGCTGAATGACTACTCACTGCAACTTTCTGAGAGGCTTTCTCTGCTCCACTAAGAGCAGCTTAAATGTGCTTTTTTAGTTTTCCTTTCAATGAGTCAGAAATTGTCCCTTCTATAACCTCGGGCAGCTCTTCTAGGTGGTGCAGCATTGCCATCAGTCCAGATATTATGGTGCCCAAATGCCACATCATCCAGCAGGGGAGCTGCCAGCACAGTGATGTTTGAAGGTTTATTTTTACTGCAGTAAATNTCTGCTCCACTAAGAGCAGCTTAAATGTGCTTTTTTTAGTTTTCCTTTCAATGAGTCAGAAATTGTCCCTTCTATAACCTGGGGCAGCTCTTCTAGGTGGTGCAGCATTGCCATCAGTCCAGATATTATGGTGCCCAAATGCCACATCATCCAGCAGGGGAGCTGCCAGCACAGTGATGTTTGAAGGTTTATTTTTACTGCAGTAAATTAGTGTTTCACACACAGGCAAATCCCAAAGCAGGGGGTCTGGCAGCACGCAGGAAATTCACTCCCAGATGTCCCAGGTCAGCACAGGAGTCTGGGATCAGCAAAGCCAGTCCCAGCTTAGGCCTGTGATTTAAGGAGGGGCTAAGAGGGAAGGAGAATTCCCCTGCTGCTGGCTCAGCTCCCACCCCACGGCTGTCCCAGACCCCAAAGCACAGAGGCAGAAGTGTCACACCTCCCAGGGATGGGGCTGCTGTGCTGGGCTGCACGGTGACACCACAGGTGACACCACAGGTGACATTAGGGGTGACATCACAAGTGACACCACAGGTGACACCACAGGTGGCATCACAGGTGACATCACAGGTGACATCAGAGGTGACACCACAGATGACACCACAGATGACACCACAGGTGACATCACCCTGAACATCTACAAGGTCTCACCATGCAGATTTAAGAGAAATCTGATATCCGCGTGCCTTCAGGTTGCTGTAACACTGTAGAGTAATAATAACCACAATAATTAAATAGTACAGCCCTATTTTCAAAGAAGTACTGCCACGATCTTTAACGATTGCTGCTGGATATCTGCAAGTTCTTAAAGCACTTTGAGGGCTGGATTCTCAGTGCAGATCCACACAGCTCTCTGAAAAGTGGACAAACCAATGCTGAGCTCTCTGGATCCCTGGTGAGACACAAGTTCTTTTAAAAATTTGATGCCAGATGAAAAACTGGTTTTGCCTGTGAGAAAGCTCTGCTGGCAAACAAGCAGGAAAAAAAAAATAAAAAGTACAAAGTACATGCATAGCACAAGTACATCCTCCTGCCTGTCTTCCCAGTTCCTTCCAGAAAACCTGAGCAATTTCTCTGTGCTCTGAGGTAACACAGCCTCATCTTAATGCAGGAATGTGACTCCAACAGTGGAAATAATGGGGGTACATCCAGATAAACATTCTGGATCTGTATCAGTTCTTTGTGGGTATTTTTAGCTAGCGAAAAATTATTCAACCATGTTGAAAGCAGCAGTTAATTTTGTGTTTTCTGCTGTATTTTTTTTTCAGAATGCAACATACTTGCATAGCATCTTGAATTCTTATGGAGTTTGGCATAGAATTTGCTCCCTTCCACTTTAAATGCCTTATTGTTTGATTTTGGTTGTTGCCTTTTTGCTTTTTAAGTCAGAAGCAGAAAAATTCTTGATGGCTTCAATCAATATTCTGTTACCCTTACATTGATTCTTTAGCTTTTGCCTTCTTACAGAGCTGTTACACCATACAAGCAAAAGTAGATTTACTGGTGACAACAATGAACTGTGTTCCAGGTATAGTGCAGCATTTTTCTGATGAAGAGTTTCCCTTTAAGCAACACCAAGGATTTCACGGAGCTGCTGAACCCGTGTAGAGTTGCCAGACTGCAGTTGTGCCTCTGCTTAGGACACTAGGGTGAGCTGGGCAGAGCTGAGGGTGTAAAAGCTTTTCCTGAGGGCTAAATACTGGATAATTTCTGTGACTATATAAATGTGAAATGTTAGTGAGCTCTCATTCCCATGAAAACATAACACAGCCTCAGCATCTGAACCAGTCCAGGCACAGCTTCCAACCTCCAGCTGCTTTGTCCTCTAGTACTTTTAATACTTCCACAGCTGCAAATGATTTTGTGTCAAGCAATTATTAGAATTATTCCTATGAAAAAGGTGCCTTATAAACCGGTTCTACTATTGCTACCATTAAAAAGTATGAGTTGTAATTTCTTCCCTGGGGAGAATTTAATGCACAAGAAAAATACAACTTCCCTGAATGTGGCTTTAAAATTTATAAGGACTGGAAAGCTTTTGTGCAAGCGTCTTATATTTACAGCAATGTGATCTGTTGCCCAGTGTGATTAGCACAGACCAGATCTACAGCCCTGACAGGGCTGCTTTGTTCATTGCTTGGAGGGCATAAACCATCACTAACATGTGACTTAACATTCTTTATCTGAGCCCATTCCTGTGAAGTCACCCTGCATAAAATGCACCCAGACACACGAGTAGGGGGGCTTTAGTCTCCTATGGTGGTGCATTGGCAATCTAGAGGGTGAGGAAAACTGAAAACCAAAATATTGACTCATGTCTGTTCTTGCATTTATACAATTCAGGTGTGTGTGCTGCGGGTGTGTTGTATTTCTTAGTGTATATGAATATTTAAACCAGAATAATTGCCTCTGTATGCAGAGGATTTAGTACCTGGAATTCAAACGAGAAAGCAAAATCCATTCCCATTCCATTTATTAGGTGATGAAATTGTATTGAATTATGCCAATTCCTCTTCTCTGTCTTCATTTCAAATAACATGTTCTGTTTAAAAGGGTAAAAAATTGTCAAACAGCCAGAACTGGTACCCACTACTGAGCAAATGGAGGGCAACAAAGTGAGTGGGCTTGGATGCTGCCTAAACTGTCTGGAGTAGAGGTTCCAGTTATTGCCCTTCTTAACAAACATGTATAAAGGATTTTGAAAAAAAAAAACTTGCACTGAAAAATGTCTCTTTTGGCACAAATATAAACTTGCCAAAGAAGAGACCAATGTGGAAAAAGGAACTCACAAATTTCCCAGTTACACATGGAAAAAACAGACTTGTTTTCTCTTTGCACACCCAAAAAGTGTGCATTCCTGGCAATTGTCTCACAAAGAATGAATTTGAAGTGCAGAAACAATACTATCTGATTACAAAGCATAGAGGATTAACACTTACTGGCAATCAGCTGGGAGGATAGAATTCATTCTCACTTTCTCAGTTCCCATCAGTGAGAAATACATCTGAAATACATCAGACAATCAAAGCCTGTATTGATGATGTTCGGAAAAAGTGATAATTTCATTAGAGCAAATAGCTGTAAGTAGCCATGTGATTTTCAGCAACCTATAAAAGGAGCATTACATTTTTGAACATATATTATTCAGCTTCTCTCCCAAACCTTTCATCAAAAATCTCATCTCAGTCTGCAAGAATTTTTGCACACTGGCTGCACTTTTAAATGACCAGCAATCAAGATGGTTAAGCTACATTACAAATCTAGCCTTCTGGTTATGGGTTTTTAATTACTCTCAATTACTCCTTCTCTTTTTTGATCATTTATTACTTGTTTTTGCCAAACACGATCCCAATCCAACAGCCATTCAACTCAGCAGGAGTCATTCCATTAATGAAGTTTTGATCTGTAACAGCTTCTTTCATTTGCACCACAGACTAGCAGGATCAAATCACAGCTGAGTGATGTGGCAGAGCAAATTGACTCATGAGCAGGTAAAGTCTGGCTCCCAGATAACTCCTGTCCTAATTCCCACCCCCATCACACCTCCCTCGATAATTCCCATTTCCCCACGGCCCTGTCAGTGGTTCCTGCACATTCCCAGTCCCCCTGCTATCATTCTCCTCTCCCCCAGGCCCTTCCCCTGCCACGTTCCACCCCAGAGCAGCCATCCTGTCCTGCTGATCGCTCTGCCCTGTGGAGAGGCTGCTGGTTATATGGCTGCTATAAACTCAGCTGAGAGCAAGGGAGTACTCCCTGTTTATCTCTCACTAAAGGCTCCTTGCCATGTAGCTAGCTGTCAGCTTTAACAGAATATTTAGGAGCTTAACACCTTCCAGATCTCTCTGTGCTGTGAAAGCAGTGGATATTTGCAAATTTGGTTGGAGTTTGCTAAAAAAAAATATCAAAAGCTGCTAGGAAGTGAACGACTCACAGATGGACAATGTCATCACGAGTTGTGTTTCTTTAAAAAGCCAGACTAAATGTTCCCAGAAGAAGGTAACAGTCTTATAAAACCACAGACCAGGTATGAATGATAGTGCACTGGCAGCCAAAGCATCCATTTTCAAGAGCACAGCCATAAAAGAAGAGTTCGTTTACTCGAGAGAAGTAATTCTGATGTGCATTTGCAGTAGAGTGAGTAAAGCTCTCAAGGTTACTGAATCTGCAGTGAGGGAAGACTTGTTTCCAGCTCCCAGCCTGCAGGTCATTGCAATCCCAAACAAGTGATCACAGTTAAACAGCTAATCCTGTTTATTCTAGAGTTTAGCTGGAAACAGAACAGAAAATCTCAGCTACCCTTGAATTCTTTTACCTGGAAACTGAACTGAACATCACTACGTAGCCTTATGTCTTTGCAGGGCTGAATTGCACTGTGAAATCTGAAATGCTCAGCTTTTGGAGGAGTCATTTTCATTTTATTCACAAAGTTTGCTTCCCCCTTCTGCTTTGTACCGAAAGAAAGCGAGCTTTGCTCACCGTGAGAGCTCACGCAGAATGTCAGACCATTGTCCTCCAGCCGCACATTCAACCGATGTTTACATCTGCAAGTTCCACTGGAGGAATAAACACACTGAGCACACGGCTGCCATCAGTGAAAACACCAAGCTGCCTCTCCACAAGGCAGGCCGTGCATAGCTAAGCATCAAAATCTGTTCCCGGTACTGTTGTTATTGTTATGAGATGACAAAGAGTCTTCACATTTTAATGACGCTATCTTCTAGAGGGATGGTAGTCATTTAACCTGCTTCAGTGGAGATAATAAAAATTTGCGTACTTTTACACATCTCCCTGCCGTCAATACTGGATTTTTTCCACGTTTTTTTCTTTATGTGGGATGAATAACCATCTACCAAACACAAATAGCAGCTAACAAGCTGAGATAACCCCATCGAAACATGATTATTATAGGACCCTCGACTTTTTCCCTCTCTGCCCTTCAAACAAAAACTCTTAGAAGTTAACAAACTGGATTTTCTTCTTGACAGGAACACCAAACAATGCTTGAAACACTGCCCACATCTGTGAAACTATATCTAATCAAATTCACGCCTGCATTGGTTGCCTGGGTAACAATCAGACAGTTGCTCCTACAAACAAACTGCAAACAGCAGAAGGAAATGTGCTCGAACTGGGAGCACCTACTTCTCTGAGCTCGAGCCTTGTTAGTTTAAGAAATAATCCTATGTAATGTGATCTTATTCACACGGCAGTGGATGAATGGAGGGGAGATATTACAGGCTGATTGGCTCGCTCAGGAGGATAAGGAAGACACAGGAAAGGCTGTGAGCAAACGAACATAAAAGCTCAGCTCCATTTTTATCATTCTCCCCTTTTCTTCTCCCCAAGAAGCACAGCATGGCATTTGGGTGTACCTACATGTCCCTGCATAAAGGGGCGATTCATCACCTCTTTTTCAGCACAGAGCTGGAGTTTTTGTCCACGTTTCCCCGCTGGCAGCACAGGCCCCCAATTGATGGGCTCGGTGTCAGGCTCCCCCCCATGACACGCACAAGAGATGGCTCTCAGGGATGTATAGAGACGCGATAGGCGCTGCAAAGGCCGCGGTTTCCACAGCAACGGGGATCCTGCAGGAGCTGTGAGCCAAACTTCATCCCCACCCCGTTCCTCCCCCCTCCATCTGACCACACAGGTTCCCTTCTTCGCGCTCCCCACGGGCGCATCCGGGGGAGCCCGGCCACGTCTGAATGTCCCTCACACGCTGAAATGGAGGGGCTGTGCAGGCAAGTGTTGGCTTCACAGGATTGTCAGACAAGCCAAGTTGGTTAGCCTCAACCATTCAAAAATTATGCTTATGATTTTTGTAATAAATAAATAAAAATAAATAAATAAACAAACAAACAAACAAATAAATAAGATCTGCTTTTTCAAATCTTGAGATTTGACTAATGGGTGTCACGGGTTAACAGCTTGTTTTTGTTTTTTTTTCCTTGGATGAGGTTTAATTTGACTTCTGGGTTATAAAACTTAAGACCCTTTTCATACTGAGATTGGCTTAGACAGGTATTTTTTGATTTATTACAAATTAATGAAATGTAAGCTGCGTACAAAATAAGTCAGACCCGGGAAAATAAAAGATCTAAACAAACAATCATTATGATAATATTCCCAGTGGCGTGCTATAAATTAGGCCTGTTGCAGCTCTCCTGTAACACTGGTTTAAAAAAGGAAAGAAAACAGAATTGTCACAGGGCTGCTCCTTATTGAAACCTGAATCAATTACCTGCTAAAAGTAAGTACTGCAGAGGAACACACTTGTACTGCAGATTTCCCACATTGCTATGTACAGGCTAAGGCCCCTAAATAGTGCCTTACGTCATGGGTTTCAAGTTGGTGGGTGTAGCTGCAAAACTGAAATCATCCCTAAAAAACAAAAATAAAGATGCCAAGCTGACTTCCTGGCCACAGAAGCAGAACTGACAGAACAAAAGTAGTGTGGGAAAGGTTCAGCAGCAGTATGGTTACTTACTTTGCCAGCGAATAAACCAGTTGCAGCAGCAAGGATCAAATGCTGGCTGCGCCTCATGGTCAGTTTTTCCACCAGATTCACAGCTCTGCTTTTTTGGGGAGTTTGCTTTGCCCTTGAGCAGCAGCAGCCACCCATTACACAATGCTGGATGACAGAGATTAACAGAAACCAGCTCTGAAGTTAANGTTACGCAATGCTGGATTGGCTGAGATGACAGAGATGAACAGAAACCAGCTCTGAAGTTAATGCTCTCTTCATCTTTACACTTGGCACGTTTGTATGGTACAGAGATGTTGCACAAAAAGGCCTCACCTCTGTGCATGGCTTTGCAGGCATGTGTGCACATGTGTGTCCTCGCCCCTCCAAGTGTAATCAGCTGGCAGGGAGCTCCCAAATTCCCTTAGTCCCCAAGGGAATTCCAAATTCCAAATCGTGTAATTCCAAATCAGAGAGAGCTACTGACCATAGGGTGTTTACATTTGACCAAACAGAGAGACTTTCTAAAAGGTTGGTGAGGAAAGCTTCTTGCTTCCTCAAGCTTTGAAACAAGTCTGTGGCTGTGCTCTGGAGGAAAAGGGGAATTTCTGTTTCCTGGTGCCTTAGTCTAAATTATATTTTTAAGGCAATGTCATGCTTTAATCAAGAGAAACTGTCCAACCACGCCTCATCTTTTTCCTCCTTCTCAGACCACAGTCTACTGTGTGTACATTAATCAGATTGTAAACTAGCGTGCCCAGGACAGGACCAGGAGCAAGGATTATCTCCTGCAGATCCTGCCAGCACTGGCCTGCAGCTACTGCAGCTCCAGCTTTGAACAAAGCCCTGGAGCTGCTGGCTCTGGTGGCTGCTGCTGATGAGCGTTTCCATATCGAATCAGATACAGAGGAAACACAAGGTAAGAAAGTTGTAAACATGAGCAAAGAAATAACAAAAAAACCCCATAAAACTGTGCCACAAAAGCAAGAAGAGCCCTCAAGTCCCTGATATTAGAGCACCCACCACTTCTGCCTCAGCTGACCTTACCTAGAGGGACTTGCTATCTATGATGAAGAAATTGTCATATGTGCTTACAGAAATCAGTAACATACTGAAGTATTGGAGTTTTTAAGGACTGCTTTTTGTTGTCTGGTTTTTATTCCAACTCTGGGAAAATTGTGGGCAATCTTCAATTTCATAAAAATTTTCCCTACAGGCTTTTACATACATATCAACCTGAAGCAGATTATCCGTTTTTCAGCATTGAAAAATGAGATCCTTTCCAGGGGTTTAGCAACAAACACTTAGAAATTATTTTAAGCTTATTGCAAAGCAAAATACTTTAATGTTTAGTGTAGTCTGAAGAACACTTTCTTCCTGAGAAATACATTTTTTATTTCTTGCCTGCACCCATAGTATGGTTCTCCAGTTCTAGAAAAAAGCCAAGAGGTCGTGATGATACCAGTGTGCTCTTTGGGAAAGCATCAGGAAAATAAAAGTTGCCTATTATGTTGCCTATTTTTTTCATGAGACACCTGGGTTTTTTTGTTTGTACATCTTTACTTATTGCTGAGACATTTAATAGTGTTAGCTGGGCAGAATTTCTAAACCTATCTTGAAACTGAATGGTTAAATTGAATGAATGCATGCATGAATGAATGAATGAATGAATCAATCAATCAACGAAAAAGACATTGACCTAGGAAGTAGAAACAGAGGCAGAGTATGTGTACTCTGAAGCAGTATGGAAAGGAAGAGATGCCAGTAGAGTCCTGGAAGTCCTCAGTGTGTCTGAGAAGAAAAAAATTTCAACAAATTAGTGCTAAATGAAAGATACCTTCAGGAAACTTCCTTATGTAGGGAATTGTGTTAAGAGATAGCATCAATAAGGAGATACAATACAAATAAAAGATAAAAGGCATGATATGTACACATTAAGTTTTGTTTTAAAAACCATATTTTTGTGGGACAGTTTATTATTTGCACTTACAATAAGAAAACCTGGAACATTTAGTACCAATATTAGATTTTTTTTAGTTAACTCATTACCTGATACAATATTCTCTACGAAGACAAGCTTCTGTCAGCAATGTGTTGCACCCCTCACTCCTGACTTTAAATATGAAATTGGGCCATCAAAGTCTACCACGGCCATCCAAGCCACAAACCCACATCCATCCACCTCTGCTATAGTCAAAACAACTGAAAGTAGAACTTACAGTTCTACTCTAATAGTAGAACACTATTTCTTAAAGGTGGACGAGCATTACTTTTGCTTTTTATCTCCTGCACATATGTCCCAGGGAGAATTCACAGTCTGTGCCTCCCGTTTCTGGAAACAACGCACTTTACTTTGTAAACGCTGGTCATATGCATCACTTAGGTATCCGTGGTTACATAGATGTAAAGAGCTCTTGAATCACATCCTACTTGTTTTCCAGCTTCTGTGCCTCTGAGGGTTGCTGCAGCAGCAAAAACCGTGGGTCTGAACCAGAGTCTACCAAGGCTGACAAGGAGATGACATTAAACACAAATCTGAATATCTGAATAAATTAGGCAGCTGGCACAACCCCAGTTGGTCTTAATTTATATGCAGAGTAAGCAAGGAAAGAGGAGAGAAGGAAGCATTACAGACTACAAAGGATCTTCCAAGCCCACATCATTTTCCCATGGTATCAAGTGGAAAAACCTGTTGCTTGTTCTTCCAGCACATTGCACTCCCAGTGACACCAGTGGCACTGCAGAGCTGGATCCACTGGCAAGATCATTGTAGCCCTGTTTTAATGCCTGAGATGTTTTGGGTTTGGGAAATTCTTTTCCCAGGTGTTTTTCTGTAAACAAGAGAAATGTTTTTGCAACTATACCTATGTTGATCCATTCTTTCTCTGAGGAGAGGTTTCTTGATGAACATCTGTTTTAACCAATGTGATTGAAGAGGTTTGCCTTTGTTTCACCAATCAAATTGGTCTGTGTAAAATAGTATAAAAGAGAGTCACATCTCAAAAATAGAGAGTCATTTTTATAGTCTTCTGATCGAGAATCTGTGTCGTTGTTTGGTGTACAACAGCAATAGATCAGCCTGGGGCTGCTCAGGCCAGTGGAGCTCTGCTGGCCCCACCAGATGCAGGAGAGGCTCCCAGAGGTCCCCATGCCAAACCTGCCTTTCCCACCCCCACGGTGAAGCAGGGCTGGGAACATCCTCAGCTCCTCTGCCAGGGGGCATTCCCCAATGCACACCCAGTGAAATTCAGGCAGATGTCCACTGCTGCCCTTTAGGTGGGTACAAAGAGAGAAGGAGGGCGAGACTGGCGTTCCACAGGCACCCTTTGCTGCTCTCTGGGTTAAATGAAGGAACTTCACCGTTCACATACCGGAGTTAATTACCCAAAGAGAATAAAGTGCTGTTCAAGAAGCTGAAATTCACTGTTTCTACAGAGGTTAATACATGCGGCGGCTCATTCCAAGCTCTGTTGTTCTAAAAAGGAAGGTGATCTGTGTTCTGCCACCACATTTGGAAAATTGCTGTTTAGTCTTGGATCAGAGAAGTGCTTGATGACATCTTGCTGCAAAAATAAAATGATAGATTCGGGTCTGCATTTTATAGTCCCACAACACTGATCTTTGATATTTCTTAGGCAAACTTTCTGTTTGAGGTTTGGAGACGGTTTTATTGTTTTTTCTCTCCCAGAAAAGGTTTGTTGCTCGCATTCAACCTCTGAAATCTCTTGCGCACTCCCTGTCATACTATTTTTCAAAAACAGCATTTGATCTTGTGAAATAAATAAAATGAATAATGCATGAGAAAGACATTTTAAAAGCCCAAATTCCACCCTTCCTTTCTTCCTCCTACTTTTTTTTTCATTTGGCATTAAAGTTATTATAAGCAGGCACATTTTGGAAACAAGCTAGACTCCCTGTGGATAGCAGGACTATCATCAGTTGGAGGAGCAAAACCACACACAGAAAAAAACCTCTTAAATATAACACTGGAACAATAAATACTGCCGAGACAGTATTGATTCAGCATACTCTTGAAATATGTTAAAGCTTTTAATTCCATACTCTCTCACCCTTTTTCCTTAAGACCATATTACATTAAGGTATTACATTACCTTTCTGAGACCTTATACTACAGCATTTAAATGTGACTTCCCAGCCTTAGCAACATTCTCAGGTTTGTGAACAAAAACCAATTTACTGTAAAAATGCATCTCCACTCATCTGTGTTCCTAAATTAGCAATCTGTTTCATTGATATATTTATATATATATATAAATAAGCCATATATTTATATATATATATAAATAAGCCATTATTTATTACTTTTCAAAAGCATGGGACATGTTGCAAAACCTTAAACTTACCACATTGTTTCATGAGTGACAGACAGTGGTCATAATTTTATACCAAATTCTAACACGTTAACGTCAGTTTTCAGGATCTTTCAATCCCACAGCATGTCTGGCTGCTCTTTAATAAAAGGGAGTGATTTTAAGGATCCGTGAACAGTTTGTGTCTCCCCTGGCTCATCAGAAATGCCCTCAGAAGAGGAGCACACTTCTGTTTCAAACTTCCTACGGCACAGACTGGGTGATAAGCTAGAAAAGGAGCCCTGCACACAACCCAGGCACAGATTTTCCTGGTGACAAGTGGGGGAAAGCTGATGTGCCTCAGTTCTTTGTAGGTAATTGAGACAGCACCAGGGATGAATAGCTGGGGTGACACTCCTTGCAGAGAGCCTTGTACTCTCCCCTGGTCACTCTCCAAATCTACAGATTCTCAAGGAACTCAGGAACATCTTGTGGACTGGAACATTTTAACTCTGCCCCTCGCTCGCTTTGGAGCCCACCTTTCATCAGGATTCCTGCTCTTCCAGCTCTCCTGAAGTCAGGAAAGAACTCCAGGGTAAATTAGCCCATCTGTTTTCATCTGGCAGGCATTCAGCAGGACACAGTTTAGCTAAGTGTTTAAATAAATGCTTAACCTTAAACTTGCTATTAAGGACCTAAGGAAATGCTTTCCTGGATTAAGAACAAGAGCTACTGAAAAATGAAGGGGATGTTCATTGTCTGCAGCACAGTCAGAGGCCTCACAGCAGAGAGGGAACTGCTTGCAGGGTGAGATCTGTGTGTGTGGGATGGGACAGTCCGTGGAGATGATGCCTTAAGTTTTAACTTTCATGTCTTTCAGGTTCTGTGCTGCCCAGGGGTGCAGCTCTGAGCTCACACTCAGTGTCACTCAGCTCTTCACAGAGCAGGGACACAAAACAAATCCTTTTCCTGCTGCACACCAAGGACAACTTTCAGGCCCAAAAGCACAGACAAGGGTGGGCTGGAGGGAGGAACAAGAAGGATGGGACCTCACAGCCTGGAGCTGGAATTGGACAATTAAACCCCAATATGCAAATGGACCAAAACTTATAAAAGTGTGAGACCTCGTGACCGTTTGTCCATTTTGTGACCATTTTGGGTCCACCTTGGGTGTAGCCCTGGCCAGGCTCTTGTCCTGCCCAAGGTGTACCCTAAAGGCCTTTCAATAAATACTCATTTTATTCTCTGTCTCTGTCCAGTCTCTGTTCCAGCTCAGCCTTCCCAAGGCATCAGTTCCTGGCACCCCAGATGGGACAGTGAGGCATCTGAAACCTCCCCCGGACCAGAGGAACACCCAGCTCCTGCCCCGACCCTGCTGGCACTCCGAGGTGGGGACATCAGAGGTGGTGACCACGTGTGACCACAGGACAGGACACAGACTGAGGCATGGAGCTCTCACATGCCATCTCCACAAAAAAAATAAATAAAATAGGGGGAGCATGGCACAGCACTGCTTTTTGACGGTGTTTAAGCTCTCCTGGCTTGTGCCATGGGCCATCTCACCCTCCAGATATCAGTGTGGCACAAGTCTGGGGAGGCACAGAGGCAAAGACCTGAATTCCCAGGGATGCAGAGAGAATTGTGCTGCCCACAGGTGCAGGGGGCACAAGCACAGGGGCTGTCATCTCAGCCCTTCACACTGCTCCATCCGTTTAAAAATAAAATAAATAAAAAAATCACAATTTCCCAGTGTTATTACACTGCTCCATGCTCCCCCAGCCATGGGAGGAAGAAGCAAACAGCTCAAATTTTCTGTGATGATGGTGGCAGTGAGGATCCAGGTGGCAGCTTCTCTACAGGTTCATAATAACTCTCCCTTTGCAATACAAACACTGCCTGCAGGCGTTTACTCCTGCCTTTTTCACAAACTAAAATGAGACAACACGTTTGCACATGACTAATCTCTTCGTAATGTATTTTACCTCCTGCAAACCGCTTATAAATGTAATTATTTTTCCAAAGACTGAGAAATCTGCCAGATCTTTATATATAGGTCCTTGTGGATGACACAATCCATCACCTTTCCAGTAAAGAACGATACAAAATGAAATATTTATTGGGTGATAAATTAAATATTAACGGCCAATGCATCACAGACATCTCCAAATGTTTACATGAGTGTATAAGTTAGAGTGCTTATTTTTGTAGCAGCTCAGTCTGTTCCCACCTAAGCCTGGTAACTGCTTCATAGGCCTCCAAGCAATCCCATGGCCCCAAAGTCACCTCTGAGCAGAAATTCCAGCTCTAGAAGTTCAATTTTGACTTTATCGAGTTGTTTCAGTTCCTCCTTCTGCATCCCTCAAATATCCCCCTACCCTACCATGGGCTTCTGGGCTTGCCTCTGTCTGTCTCCGTCACCCACACTGAGTTTTTACTGCAGCTGGAGGTGGTGGCGGCACAAATACAAATAATTTACCCCTGCGTTCATTCACACAAGAACAAACCCAGCACCTCCCTCAGTTGGGGGATCTGCAGAGGTTCTGTGGGAGGTTTTCAGCTGGCAAAGGAGGGGAGGCTGAGGAGGCTGCTCAGGCAGCTGGAAGGTGCTGTGTAAAGAGCAGAGCATCCTGCTGGGGTAATTAGAGAGCTCCTACCAGATTTATTCCAAGATCAAGGCCCTAAACTTATTTAACTCCCGTATCTTTGAAAAGCTGCACACTTACAACACTGGACTGCAGGAGAAGTACTTTGCCAGCTTGAGAGGGAGTTTTGAAAAAGTCAAAATTTTCCTCCCCAAAAGTAGTTTGCTGACAAAGAGCGTTAGGTCATCTGGGACAGATGCTGTCTCTCATGGAAATCAGTGGGGTTTTAAATCCTGCAATTTTTTCTCAACACCTGAAAAAGATCCCCATTGTGGCAGTTCACACAAATTCTTCCTCTGACTTCTCTTGAGCAAGACAAAGCAAAAAGAATGTAAAGTTTCCATTTTTAATCCCCTTCAAAATAGCTCAGGCATGTCTGATGGCAGTAGCTGTGAGAGGTAATTGCTGCACAGTGGCCCAATTACTCACATACTTCAAAACAACCCAAAACTCCCACCTGCTATGAGTGAAGGGCTTAAAAGGTGTGGGTTATGAAACAGACAGAGGCATCATTTCAGACCTGTATAAGTGTCAGTTTAAATCTGTTTTTCTTTATTCTTACTACAAATTATCATTAACCTAAATGTGGCTGTTACCTGTGACTGGTGTTCTCTCTGTGTGGTTGGTTGTTTCTCTTTTTAACTTGAAGCTCCTGTTTCAGATGAATTAAAGCCTCCAATCTGTATAGGAAAACAAACTTTGGATGATTTGTGTAGGGCAAATAAAACCATAAGGCACTGCCCCAAGGTTCATTGGGTTTTTAGAGACCTGCTGTGGTGTTAATGTGCCTCAATATGGCCTGTGAAGGTTACAGACATGGAAAGATGTCCTTTACAGAAAGGATTTTCTTGGTTTTCTTTGGATTTTTTATTTTTTAACAAAAAAATCCTCTCATTATGAAGATCAACTATAAACTATTCCACATAGTTCAGGTTGAGTTGGAGTCTCCTTGTGCTAAGTCCAAGTAACAGAAACCCTTCCTCACCCTTAATTACAGTAGCAGTGTTGGGTGGTGCTGCATTAAACTGACCTTTGGCTTTATGTTAGCTGTGCTAAATAAATAAAAAAAACACAATTTCCCAGTAACAAACACAAGCATATCTTATCATTCACAGTGTGAAGTTGTTACTACAGTGCCATCTTCAGTGCGTTACATAAAGTGGAGTTCTCCTGTGGAGGATTTTTTCTTTGTTCTTTATGGGTTGGAAATGGATTAATAGAACTTCAGCTCTAGAGGAATGAGTAAAAAAGAAAAAGGTGAAAGCTTTCTCTCTTTGTTAAAAAGAAAGAGAGTGTTGTTACTAAGAAAATAAACTGTTATACATGGAGCATATGTAATTATTAGGCAAAGCCTAATAATCTGGCCACCATAATAGGTTTTTAGGTAAAAAATGGTTGTCCTCATTTACTGCCAGCAGCACTCAGCAACACCACACAGAAATCCAATTTTGCATGTGCACATGCATTACGTGTAGCACACGACCAAACCATCAGAACTGTTAATACAAGTTTGACTTGTGTACAGTATACTATTATACTATTTATACTTGTATATTATAGTATACAAGTATTCTATTTATAGAGAGAGAAAAACGAATCTCCACACACCTGGCAGAGAACCTGGGCTGGCTGTACTCTGGGGGAAATCTCATTTGGCCAAACAAGTCCCTCCTACCTGGTCCCCAGAGTTTAGACTGGACCCAGCAGTGGAGATTACTTCTGTTGCAAAAGGGACTACCCACATGTTGAACAGCAGACAGCCAAGGAGAGTCCTTCATCCTCGATTACAGAGCTCCTGTGTCACTTTGCTTCTCTGCAATGCTAGAACAACGATGTTCCTGAGCCCTGCTACAACCTTGTCCCTTGGCCCAAGGATGCTGGGCCATGGCACAGGTGAGCTCCAGAGGGTAGAGGAGAAGGCATTTATCAAAGGTCACTGCCATGCTCCTGATGTCTCTGAGCATATCTAGTTCATGGTAACTCTAGTTCTAGAGTTCTAGTTCTAGTTCTAGTTCTAGTTCTAGTTCTAGTTCTAGCTCATTGCAAACGCCTGCAGAGTGGGTATGAATTCATGGTCATGAATTCATGGCCTCAGCCCCATCTGGCACGGAAAGGCACTTGGGCAAACTGACCGTGTCCGTGGAGAATGTCAAAGGGAATGTTTGTGTGGGGAAACAGGAGCTGAGGCCAGCTCCACATCTCAGTCCCACAGCTTGTCAGCGTAGCAAAAACGGCCAAAGGGGCCAATGACACCGGAAAATAAGAGTGATTTTATTATTATAACGCAGGTGCTCTTTTGGGAGGGGATGTATTTGCTTGTCCTTTTTAGGCTTGTGTATTTTCTTGCGGATGGCTCGGAGTTGTATTGCTCTGTGCAGAGCAAACAGCTCTATTTAACAGCTGAAGAAGAAAAGTCTACAAAGAGGAAAACACGGCTTATCCACTTTCAATGATATTTCTCAATCTGAACAATAGAACACTGTGCAGAGTACAATGGTACTTCCCTTTTGAAATGGATTGTATGCTGATAATGCTCATCATTTGCATGCTGCTTTCATTTTGAAAGCACATTACAGATGTATAGGAATCTTACCAACACACTTTACAATTTATAATCCTTACTATCTTTGCTGTCACAAGTGGTATAAATTACTTGACAAAGCTACACAGAGAAAATGCGTCACACTGTTTTTTTTGTTGACCAATACAGCAAAATCACAAAATCACGCTCATGGCATAGCTCCAACAGCTGGATTGAAGCTCCTGATTCTAGAGGAAGCTACTTAAAAGATAAAACCTCTTATGGCATCCATAGCTCATATTCTTGAGAAAGGATTACAGAATAGGGGCCTTGTTTGTTGGCACAAACCAAATTTTCCCAAATTAATTCCCAAGTATTTCACTTTCTGAATATTTAATTTCGTTAAGGCAAAAGTAGTTTTCATTGAACAAAAAGAAATCTTAAATCTAGGTTATCCACGATGCTTTCTCTCTTTGTTTTTTTAAAAATCCCAAGAAAATCAAAGGCAAAGCCTTTTTTTTCTAGACGTTTGGACTCAATTTCCTGATTATATTTGTAAAACCACTGAACTGATCATAGAAGTAAAAATCTTCATAAGTATAAAACAGTGCAATGACATGGTGATATTTAAGAAGGAAGCTATATGAACCTCAATTATTTCAAAGTGTTAACCCCATCCAAAAAATCACCCCATGTATGATATTTGTACTTTTGTTGCTCACCCAACCTCACCAAAGTGCAAGCACAACTCAACAGGGGCCTGAAGTCTGGTCCTGAGGAATGTCTGATGATGTGAATTCCATTAAAGCAAACAGAGAGAAACATTCAAAACCGTGCATTTCGTTTCTGCCACACAAAAGGCAGAAGGACATTGAGGATGAGCCCTCACAACTAAATTGTGCCCTGAGCTGCACATCCCTTGGGCACCCAGGGGCATATTCTAACCCAAGAATGGAAGTTGAAAAGTTGCATACTAAAAATATAAACACAACTGCTTTCTTCCTCTCTCTCTTAGTAATATACTTCAATAGTACAGATATTAACCAACAATGCGACCATTCTTTAAAATGCCCGTATTTTTCTTTTTCAATTGGGAAAAATTCAATTTCAGCCCATTTCACTTTTCAGAAAAAAAAAAAAAAAGGGAAAAAAAAAAAAAAAAAAAAAAGACTTCTTCCCCCCTTCTCCCAAGAAACTATTT
>VYZR01113742.1:20525-50045 GCA_013400675.1 Oxylabes madagascariensis
ATTCCCTTTTCAAAAAAAAAAAAAAAAAGGGAAAAAAAAAAAAAAAAAAGGAAGTCATTCTCCTACCCTTCTCCATGAAACTATTTTTGGGTATAAGCAAACACAGACTGCACATACACGAGACCGGTGACCTGGAGCCTTATTTGCAGTGTACAGACAAGAAGAATACCCTGCTGAGAAGGACTCACAGGGTCTATGAAATCCTGCCAGGGAGCAAGAAAATCTGCTGTATGGTACATCCTTTCCTGCAGTTTCTTGCAGTGAAGAGCTCAAAATCTGTCAAAACATGCTGCCCTTTGTGACTCTGCTCATTGAGATGTACATCCTGTACAGTGCCTCATATTTAGATGTGAGCAGTAATGTAGCACATGAAGAGAGCCCCTGCCAAAGCCACAGCTCAGCAAACACTGGGCACAGACTGATCCCCACACCCAGAGTTATCCACATCCTGGTTGAAAGCATCCCTGCGAAATCTGTATCACGTCTGGTTTAACCTGAGCAATTTGTGCAAGGCTTTTCAGCGAGCAGCGACACCAAAGCCCAGCTCAGGTAAGTGGGTGCAGATGTCTGCAGGATTTAGCCACAGTCTGCCAGGATTCAGCTGGCTGCATCACATTTCTTTTACCCTGCACAACTCACAGCCATGGAAAGCCACGACTGTCCAGCTTCAAAAGCCCAGCACAAAACCTCCCAACAGAAGCTTAAACCATTTCCTACATTTCTGCTTTGGATCATCCACCATCTGACGTGACTCAGAAGCCATCCAGGACAGGCTCTTAGTCTGCCTTTTTTAGCTGTTTTCTAGGAACTGACAAATCCCACTCTTCTGCCTCTTTGGAAACTGCCAACAACCCAAGCCTAGAAAAACCTTCAGCTGTAAAGGACTGGCTCGCTGAAGGGGAAATGAGAGCATGGAGTGGGAGGATGCTCTGGAGGGTCATAGTGCACACATTTCCAGGAAATTGCACGAAATTAAACCAAGAACTGAAATCCTCATGGATGAGGGGAACTTAGGAACATTCTTTGTTACTCTACTGTTACAAAATGATGACTACAACGTTTAGAGATCGATGTTTTCTGGTTAAACAAAGACCAAAGAGAAGTGAGGTACCACTTGTTACCTATCAGAGCTGC
Source organism: Oxylabes madagascariensis (assembly GCA_013400675.1). Classification (NCBI taxonomy): domain Eukaryota; kingdom Metazoa; phylum Chordata; class Aves; order Passeriformes; family Timaliidae; genus Oxylabes; species Oxylabes madagascariensis. The sequence continues at coordinate 21,660 of VYZR01113742.1, forward strand.
ACTACACTGTGTTAAGCCTTCACAAACACACACATATAAAAAAAATCAGATTTAGTAACAACTAGGACTTCTTTTTTTTTCTTATCTGATATTTATTTGTGCTTTTGAGGAATTATTTATGGAATTATTACTTGGTGAATGGAAATTCAATATAACTCAGTATCTGTCTGTTACCAGTGACTGGTATTTTAAAAATAACAGACTGAAATGAACTGCTTCCAGACAATGAATTAATATTCTCAAGAATTGTTAGTGAATATAAATAAAATTAGCAGTAAAACAAAGATATTTGCAATAAACTCCCTCCTTAATGAAAAACAAGAGCAGAGTAACTTTGCTCCATTACAGGGAGAAAGTAAATTGTATTGTTAAGAAAGCATTTGTATTTTATGTGAGATCTACCCCAAGTGTATGTATAAACCAGCAAATTTATATAGTTCTGTACCCATAGTACAGCTCTGGGTTGCCCACAGCTCTTGAATCATTGGAGAGTTCAAATATCTGACATCAAACAGACACAGGACTGCACTTGGTCTGTGCTCTCCCTACAGTCCTTTGAAAATAGTAACAGCTTTACCACACAAATCTACAGAGCATAAAGCAAGATTATATTACATTTCAAGTCAAAAATTACTTATTTTTATTTCAATGATGAAGAGATCTTGTATTTTCTGCTTTTTTGTTCACTAGGGTGAGGCAGATTTGACTCCACTGAAGTCTGTTCAGTCAGTCTGGATTTACATTGGTAAATTTCTGAGAAGAGTTTGTCCCTGAGCAACAATATTCTTATTTTTGCTTTCCAACACAGCATCAATCACAATACATAAGGACGAGTGATTTGAAACTGGAAATAAAAACTGATAATGACAAAACACATTAACAGAAAACTCTCAAGTTCCTCTGCATTCAGGAAAGCAGTGCACACTTATTATCAAGACATGAATAATTAATTCTTGGTTCTTGAGATTTTCTTTAGGAAGAAATTATATGGAATATTACACGTAGGCCTTTCTCAACTAATGCTACACTTCGACCTTCCTAATGTTACACTTCAACTAGAAGTGAAAAAAATCTGTATCAAGTCCTGATTTTCCACTCCATATCCCATTTGATTCTCATTCACTGACATTATAATGCATGTTAAACCCTGCACAACAGGGAATGTTTAATCTAAATGTAATTCTGTTCCTGCTCTTCTCCCTTGCCATGAAGATTTTTATGAGGCTTTGTAAACCATTTTAACTACAAAATATAAATCTGGAAGTTGAACAACCTGAAGATGTCTTTGCAACTTTCAGTTATAAAACTAACCTAACCAAATGAAATGGTAGATGGATTGGTGTTTTTGCTTCTTCTAAGGACAATCTAACTTTTCTTTCCTCTGACAAACTGTTATTGATAATGACTAATAAGAAGAGAGCAGAATAAAAGCAAATGCCCCTAACATTATGTAATTGTTCCTCTAAGCACTTCTGGGTTGAAGAACTGAGTTGAGGATCCAACTAAAAACTAAATTCTGCTTGTGCTAGTAATAGAAAAAAAAAATCACTGACTTTAAAGGCATTAGTTGCATAACAAGGAAAAGGTAGATTTTGTTGGACAACAGAAGATGAGAAAAACTTTCTAAAATACAACAAATTTTTGAGGTCGTTAGAAAACATTACTGCATAACTGCTTTACAGGTTCTTTCTCATCCATATACAAGCAAACCAAAAGAGAATATCACAGGCACTTAACAAAGTCTAGTTTCAGAAATACAATTGTACCAAACAATTTTATTAATATTTCATACAAATTTTGAAGTCAACACTGACTAGTATTTTGATGTTGATGAAGGCAAACAAAATTAATAAACAATAGGTTCCTGTGTTTTACATTGGACTGGATGTCGTAAGTAACTGTCTTAATTATAAACTAACCTAAAATAGTAATGATCAAAACAGGGTAAAGCCAATACATTTTGTTTTCTTTACTTTATTTCAAAATAGAGTGATTATAAATACATTCTCGTTATATTTCCTTCCTAACTCTTTGGATGCAACCAAAAAAAAAAGTCTCACTGTGCTCATTTCATACAATATCAACATACAAATCATGCAAAAGTTATTATAGATATTATACCACCATCAAGTTCTGGATGTTTTTTTCTTGATTCTGAAACATTTGTTAACATTATTCACAAGGCCATGCCTTTATAATTTATATCATCATTATGGCTTTAAAAAAAAAAGCATTTAAAAATATATTTATACTAGATTGCTGCATTATTGTCAATCTTGAACACTAAATGCAAAACATAAATCACCTGTTCTTGTGTTCTTGCACCGCGGTATTTGCTTTCTGATAAAATTGCACAATCCTTTTTCTTTTTCAAGGAAACGATTACACTTTATTGATTTCATTTAAAAATGGAAACTTCTTTATAATACAATGGAGACAACAGATTATGCCAGCACCTTCACTGGTTTAGTTTATGTCTATGGGTCTTAACAGCCATTTTACAAGCATGGCCACTCAAACCAATAAAATGAACAGACAGACCCGTTAAGCCACACCCAAGAGTCACCTTCTCAGAAAGACTGACCAGGGATTTGAATGGACATCACACTAAAACTGCTGTGCAGACACATACACTGTTCCAAAACATGGAGAGAAACCAACTAAGGTTGCCATTCAAAGTAACAATTCCACAGAAAAAATAGTGTTTTGCCAGCTTCGGCATTCTTCGCTCACACTATTACGCCTACATATTGCACCATACATTGTAAAACACTTAGGGACAGTTTCTACAGGAAGGGCCAGATTGTGCAACCTTTAGTGATGCTGGTGAACCTACACTCAACTGCATAACCCCAGATGAGTCACTGGGCTCGATGGATTATATACAATGGTTCTGAGCTGGCTTGTTGTGAGGTCAATGGCAAAACTCTAGCTAAACCCCACTCTTGGGCAGATTATCTCATTATTACCTCATGAGGAGTACCTCTGCACATGATTTAGGTTGAGGTGAGATGCTTTACTACAGCTGGGGCCTCAGCGATCAGAAAACTCTGACCCGGTGTAATGGTACAGCATAATGGTTCAGTTCTTTTGATCAGCAAACAGAATACACCACGCCAAAAACCAAAAAGAACCTTCAAACAAATTAAAAAAAAAACAAAGCAAAACCAGAAAGAACGCCCCCAGAAAGCCTCACAACACAAAATAAAACAAAAAACCCCTCATTTTTTTAGCTGAGGAAGGTACGATCATTTATCACTGTTCTTTTGATTCAGGGCAACACAAGTCATAAGCACATCAGTTTTACCATCACTTAGAAGTATTTCCTTGCTTGCCATTTTTAATACTTTTAGCACGTTCCTCTCAGGGAGATCGTACAGGACGTGCCAGTGACAACGCACCGAGTGTGTCAGACACGTTCTGCTTTGGCAAACCCCAGGAAATTTGGACACACAAATCCAGATTTCAAATTGTTTCCAAATCATTTCCAAATAATTTCAAATTACTTCCAAACTATTCTCAGGAGGATCATACAGGACATGCCAGTGACAACGCACCGAGTGTGTCAGACACGTTCTGCTTTGGCAAAGCCCAGGGAATTTGGACACACAAATCCAAATTTCAAATTATTTCCAGATTATTCTCAGGAGGATCATACAGGGCAGTGGCAACGCACCGAGTGTGTCAGACACGTTCTGCTTTGGCAAAGCCCAGGGAATTTGGACACACCCTCAAGACCACACAGCACTGTGCAGAGCAGAGCCAGGGACCTGCCATCCTCAGCCTCCTGCAGGAGCCAGCAGAGCCCACCTGGTCACCACCTTATTGCACAGACAATAAACTCACACGTTCTCACCCAAACCGTAGCCATGCATTGCATCATTGGTCAACCAGGAGCTTTTTATGCCAGGACTGCATGTGTACGCAGCATCCATGTCCTCAAAATCCCCTTGACATTCTGAATTAAGTTAATTATCGTGCATGGATAGATGCAGCTCTTTGAAAGAAAATCAGCCATTAATTTATCTCTTGTAATTTTATTTTCTTAAGTCATGTATTTACTTTGTAGTGTGGGAAAAAAATAATAAAACCACCCTCTTTCTTAAGCCAAAGAGCATAAACAAATGTCTGAAAGTAGAGAAACGTTTTGTTTGCTTTCTCTTAAATAAAGAAGCAGTGCTTTTTTTTTTTTTTTGGTCTTTTTTGATAAAAATATACTGCAGGCTGTTTGCCAAGTATCATTCCAGAATAAAAATTTCAACTCAGTGTCATAAAGCCCTGAAATTAGAGGTTTATATTGGAAATAGCTGACACAGCCTTCTCCACAGTATTATTGGGTCTTGCTCTAATTTTTGCTAGCTTAAAATTCATGAAAAACATTCATGTTTATATCCTACTATCTCAATTGACTTATGTATTGATTATAAAAGGTAGGGAGGGGTAAAGGTTCTGAAACCAAAGGAGATAAGAGGGTCTTATCCAAAGCTCATCAAGTCAAAGGAATTTTGTGAATCTCATGGCACAGATTTGCTGTAGGCTGCTTTACCGACATATCTCCATTCTCATGTCACAGAACCATCTACCAGTGAGATACCATGGGGATTCTCCATTCTCCTACCTTTTCTCCTGGCTATTTAGATCCAGCTTTCCCAAAGGTCAGCTTTTACTCCCTAGTTCTGAGCTACACAGTTCTCTGCACTGAGACCACAATATCCATTTTGCACTGTGGTTTTAGACAGGATTTGCCATATTGTTCACTGTTCTGATCAGGTTTTGCTGACTAACAGCAGCCAGAGACATAAGAACAGAAAACTTCTGCATGTACAATAACATTATTCCCCTTAGCATGAATCCCTGTAAATACTTGTGAAAAGAATTCAGATTAAGCTGTAGAGACCTGAAAAGCAAGAAAAGTGATGGCAAATAACTGCCTGGGACACAATACTAAAAAAACTAATCAATCTATTTTAAAATGCACCATTGGTAACAAATCTGAAATAAGGTGATATGCTAATCTCACAAGAATAGTACAGAACAATTTTATTATTATTATTATTAATATCATTATATCTGATCACTTAATTCTGGATGATGCTATACATTACATCCCCGGTTGCTGTTTGGTATATTGTTCTGGTTTTATTTATACTGAATGATTAATGCATTGTGATCAGGAAAACAAGTCAGGCATATTAAATACATATTAAGGAGTACATATTTTTTCCTATGTAGTATACAAAGTATTTCATAAATATGAATTATATTACAAAAATAATTTCTGCTACGCTCACACAGTAAGCACTTTGACAATTTTGGACAACCTGTTGGGGTTGCAAGAGTTTCACGTAACTGAGAAGGAACTCTAGTTTTAATTGGAGATGAGTCTTAGAACAGATTCTGCATAAATAGCAAATATTTTCTTCAGATGTCACGAATACTGCAGAAGTCAGCTTGAACTATTTTCTTTCTTTCTTTTTTTTTTTTTAATTTTCTGTATAGACATGTATGCTTCAAGTGGTCAGATTTATTTCATAGGTATGTAATGCATGGTATATTTTAAACAAATATTTGCACAATTTAACATTATAATTCCAGTGGTTTCAAGATGCAGCCCATAAATGTAACCAATTTACACATACTATTGAATGTTCTCTCTTTGCATGCTTGTTACTTTCCAGATAAGCTTTAAACAGTGCCATTAGAACACCACAAATCAAGGGATTACTCCAGTTCCACCAACTTAAATCCACGTGCAGGATGAAGGACCCAGCTGAAGTACAAATATCAGTACCAGGTTTCTTGTGTTTGTTCTAACAAATCACAAGGAGACGATGGTTTGCATTTAAGATACAAAACATATATGCCTCTTGAGGTTAAATTCAGTGTAACGTGTATAAAGCATCCCTTTGGCAATAGAGTTTGCAGTATCCCTACAGGATTCCACAGGGCATGAGCTTTATGGAGTAAAATCTATTAAGGAAATTCTCCTCTACTTGACAAATCGTACGCAGCTACAGTTAATCAGACACCCTTGGACACACCTGTATATACCTCTATGCCTATCAATATAATATAGCATTTGGAAGTTAAAAGTCAACAAAAGGCACTTTCATCATTAAATAAATGTCCTCTGTAGGCAATAACATTGAATGACCTATATTTTATTCAAAGCTGTTTGTTCTTCAAGGACTTGTAGGTAGTCAGGTGAACCTTGAAGTTTAGCTTTTAGTTCAAAATATTCACTTTTTCTTTGTTCTACTACAATTTTACTATGATTACCACCTATTAGAGATTTCTTGTTTTTTTTGTCTTGCAGTTTCTCTGGGTAACGTATTTCAAAGCCACTGACCCCTATGCTGTTGTATTCTTTTTTACTTTCAAGAAAATTCTGAATAAATACATTGGAATCCCTTCCAGGGAATAACTCATCCAGTTCATCGATTGTGCTAAGTCTTTTTCTGGTATCCACATGTAACAAATCTTTCTCCTTGTCATTCATATTTCTCAGAATGACTTTTTGCCCTGGCGGGTCAGCAAACGTGAAGCCTGTTTCAGACTCCTTCAAGCCACAGGTATGACTTTTGCTCATCTGCTCAATGGTTTGAGGAATGAAGGCCTCTGCACCCAGTCCATCCTTTTTGTTTGACTTGTGATCGTGCTTTCTTAGCTGCAGTTGCATAGAACTGCACTCCTGGTTTCCAATCCCTTCATGCTTTACGGTTGGTTTTTTGTTGCGCCGCAGCACAAAAACAAGAAGACAAAAAGCAACAAACACCGTTAAAATCAGCACAACCAATATGCTCAGGATTAGGATGGACAATGGAACTGGGCCACCAGGAGGACTCCGGACTGGTCCCGGGGGTGTTGTGAAAATAACAGCAGGCATGGGACTAGTGAATAGAGCAGATGGCTTGTTTAAAAGTTTAGGACAGAGGATCTCATTTTTCAGAGACTTAAGTTCTATGTTAGCAAACTGCACAGGAGTCTCACATTTCAACTCCTTCACCACAATACCGTCATTTAGCTTTTCAAGCCACAGTTTTAAAGCAACTAAATCACAAGTGCAGTCCCACGGATTACCTTCCAAATCTATTTGTGTAAGAGATTTTAGCTGATCAAGAACACCACTTACAGGTAAATACATGAAGTGATTGTTCCTCAGATTCAGTCTAGCAAGTGGTGCACCAGCAAAAATATACGCTGGCAAGCTTCGCAGAAGATTGTTGTTCAGGTAGAGCAACTGCAAATTTGGCATTAAGTCAAAGGTGCCTGCTAGGATTTCTTTGATAACATTGTATTCCAAATACAGATACTGCAGATTGTGGAGGCCAGCAAACATCTCTGGGCTCAGACGCTCTATCTGATTGCCATTGAGATACAATCTCCGTAAATTTGTAAGGTTGCGGAAAACATCTCCTTTGATCACTGCAATCCGATTGCTGCCTAAATGTAGCAAATCCAGCCCCTCAAACTCAGCGAAATCTGTAGTATCCACATCCTTGATGTAATTGCCATTTACATGCAGTTTCTTGGCATTGAAAGGTTTCGGGACGAGTTCAGCCATCGACTCTATGTTTCTCTCTTGGCAATTCACGCTTAATCCCAAGTCTGAAGGATGAGTTTTGCAAACACAAGGGAGCGGACAAGGAGTTAAAGGAGGCACCCTGGTCTGGTAAGATACGATCTGGCTGAGATTGCGATTGGACAGCGCTTTGCCTGCTACTATCCCCGAGATCTTCGAAGGGTTTGTAGTCTTTGGCGGCTTTGTGACTAATCTGTGCACGGATGTTTGAGTGGTGTGGCCGTGGGGCGTGCTGTAGCCGGGCTCCAGCTGCGAGGGAGGCAGGATGCGCACGTCGAAATCACTCCCTGTCCCCATGGAGCACAGCTCCTGCTTATTGGTTTCCTTCAGCAGCCTTCCGTACAAGTCACTGGGCGTCTCACAGATAGCCTCTCCAATGTAGATGTTGTAGGGCATGTTCTCCAGCCACGCTTTCAAAGGCAACAAATCACAGGTACAATTCCAGGGGTTGTCCTCCAGCTGCAACTCAACAATTCGCCCGATGTGCTCCAGAACTCCAATGTAGGGAAGCTTCTGTATTCGATTCCCCCGTATATCCAGATGGGTCAGAGAAGCAAATCGAAAAATATTATCGGGAAGGAATGAAATCAGATTGTCATTAAGTATCAGGACTTTCAGCTTGTGAAGCTTATTGAAGGCTCCCCGTTCAATAAACTTGATTAAATTGTAGTCAGCTTGGAGATACTCCAAGTTCTCTATGCCAAGGAAAGTGTCAGCCCGGAGAATCTTTAATTCATTGTTGTTCAAGTGCAACTGTTTTAATGCACTTAGACCCATAAAGGCCCCTCCCTCAATGTTCTGTAACTTATTATTACCCAGTTGCAAGGACACTGCATGTGTGAAATTAAGAAAGGAATTTGGATATAGAATAATTAGCAGGTTGTTTTGAAAGTTGAGGTGGTAAAAATTAGACCATGGTGGTTTAAGCTGATTTGGTCTGTAGACTGCAACCTTCTCACAGTTGACATAGAGTACATTCTCAACTGACACACAGGAGCAAACATTGCAAATTTCCACAGATATATCAGCATCTGCAGTTGTAGAAGAAACTGGAGATGACAGAACCAGAAAGAGCCACAGAATCATCTTCTTATGATCAGCAAGCAACCTTAGGCTCCTGAACAAAGATAAAGAATCTAAAGAAGAAAGAAGGAAAGAAAAAGAAAACATTTTTCAGTTGACATTGTTCCAAAACGTCATTTGAGTCAGAAACTGTATACCATTGAGCTACTGTACCTACCAAGGATTATAGACAAACTACAAGAACTGAATTTAAAATAACATGAAAGACTTTAACAACCAAACAAATGCACGGGAGCTGGGAAGTTTTCAAACACGGAATGTAAATTCCTGTAGACAAACACGAATAACTCTCAGGTCTGTCAAATGTATTTCTCTCTCAAGTACACGCCAAGCATGCATAACTAACAAAGTAAAATAACCAAAGGAGATTCCAATTTTATGCATATTTACTCCCCTCAATTGTGCACTGCTCGTATGCTGCTGTGCATTTCAGGGATATTAAACACAAATGCTGATGTTATGCATGCCCAAACACCTGGGATGGGATAGCACAACAGAAAGGATGGAGATGCTGACACAAAAAGCAATGCCAATGCTCAGTATATGTGTCTAAGGCAGCAACACATACAGATACATCACTGTGATAAAGATATTCACTCAAGGGCTACATAGGCATGCACACACATTGTTTCTGTCACTTCTGATAGCTAGTTTAAATAAGTAGGTGCTAAACTGACTGCAGAAATACAACTATCCACAAAACGAGATCAGCTCTGGGTGACCAATGGAAGGAAGCACACAGACATGAAGAAGCATGCACAAGCATACAGCCCCATCCCCAGGAATAACAACACACTGACTTGCAGGGCAAAGCAAAGTCACAATTTGCCAGCCTGACACTACTGAAAGCTGAGAATTATTTTTTTTCCCCCTAAAACATTATGTAATTTGCTCTTATTCCTGCATTGATAAGAACCCTTTGCATATAGTCAGGGCAGCTGAGCTGCCATTTTTTACTCAGAACAACTCGAGCCACAGCATTTTGTCTGAGTTATGAGGTAGTTTCTTTCCCCCCTTTTTTTAACTTATCAGTCAATAATCAATACATTGCACACACGCACACACACACACACACACACACATTCCATCTTCCCATTACCCCCATCTCCCAACTTGTCCCTTTCATTTCCTGCTGTGGGAAGCCACGGAGTTGGCAGGAGGGAGCCAGAAGGAAAAGTGGAGAAAGCAGGAGCCAGCTGGAGGGAGGAGAAGCGGGCTGGGGGGAGACACAAGGGGACGATGCGCCGGGGGACCTGGAGGGGAGGGGAGAGGAGAGACGAGGAAACACCGCAGGACAGAAGGACGAGAGAGGGAAAGCACAGAGGAAGGATGAGAGGAAGGGATGGCCGAAGGGGTCAGGGAGGCCGCTTATGGGCAGCAGGGGGAAGCGGAGCGGCGGCCGCCGATGCCCGCAGGCTCCGACCCCGGCGAGCGCGCCCCCAGGGGCGGACCGCTGCCCCCGCCGCTCCATCCTCCTCCCCCCGGCAGTCTCGGATCTCCCGCATCCCCGCCTCGCCCACGCCGCTCTCTCGCTGCCCGGCCGCTGCCCGGCGGGCAGGCTGCGGGGCGCCCAGCCCGGGCGGCACTGCCGGCGCTACCGCAGTTTTTTGCCGCATCCGGCTCGGTTGGTGCCCGCTCCCCTCCGGAGGGAGGCAGGGGCACGGGCAGGGCTCGCACATCCCGGCCGGGACCAGCCCCGCGTCCCCTCCGCCGTCCCTCGGCAAGGAGGCACGGCCGAACGCACCGACAGAGCCCCCCTCCCCGCCGCGGTACCTTTGCAAAGTCCAGCCCGCAGCACATCCACACACCCCCTTCCCCGGTCCCACTGCGCACATCCTGCCCCCCCGTGCCTCCCACACCTCGGCCGGCTGCTCCGGCCCGCCCGGCCCCGCTCGCTCCCGCTCTCCCGGGAAGGATGGAGAGGGCAGCGCTGCCCCCGGCCGGGGCTCCGGGAGGCGAGGCGATGGCAGAGAGGCTCCGGCAGGAAGCCACTGTCGCCTCGTCGTGTGCNCACACTCATATGTTCACACTCACAGGACACGCTCACGCACCGGCGGGCAGGCAGACGCCGCTCCGGGGCAGCGATCCCCGCGCATCGCCGCGCCCGCAGCCTCTCCCGCGGAGCGCTGCGCCCCCGCGGAGCCCGGGCGGGCCGGGGGGAGCCCCCCGGAGCTGCCATGGGCCGCCAGGGCAGCCACAAGTGCGGGCCGGGCCGGGACGGGGCCAGCGCAGCCCCCCGAGCCGCGGGGCAGAGAGAGCCGAGCGGGGGATGGAGAAAGAAGGAGAGGAAAAGGACTCTCCCCCCGCTCTCCCTCCGCTCTTTTCTGGTGATCTCCCCTCCCGGCTTGAAACAAAAGTAGAGGTGGAAACTGAGTGGGCAGGATGGTAGCGTTTGCTGCATTTAATGTGAATTGCAATTATGGAGCGGAATCGCTGCGAGGAGACATACCCGAGCCCTTCTTACAGCGCAGCTATTTGTCTCTCTCGTTCTTTGTGGTTAGGTGAAATTCCTTCTCTGCTTAGGTAACAGCTGCGGTCTGATGGAAGAAATCCTCGAATGTTATGCGCTGGTGCTAAACAGATTCTGCTAATTAACAGCTCCTATTGACTCTGCCTTTCATAATACACTTTAAAATGGTAATGAATACCCTCAAACAAGGTGACGTCTCGTTCCCAAGCAGAAGAGTCAGTTAACCAAATGAAATCTTGCAAGGGGAGTTCAGCTGCTTGTCCTTTAGCACGAATGCTAACGTGATCCAGTTAGAAAACTGTTTATGTGCTGTACACAAACCGGCCGTCAGTGGTAGTTCTGGGCAATAAACGCCAGGGAATGGAAAACAGCAACTGCTTTCTTCATTTACTGAAATGAAATAAATAGCTGGCTCCAAAGGCTGACTGCATCTAATTGAAATAATTGCAGAATGTTATTTTGCATTATGGGGTTAGGCTGATACCTGAAAACAAATGCAGCTGAGGCATCAATAATTTGCATATCACAACAGAACTGAAAGTGATCTGTGATTAATATTCAGCCAATTAAAAACTGAAGTCTTTAAAATGTAAACTCTCTTAATTATGGAGCCATTAACAAAGTACTGTTCACATAAAAGGAGATGTGTGTGTATAAAGGGCCCAGTTTAGATGGATTTGCATATAGTTTGAGCTGAATTTTTCAAACACTATTTAAATAAACTAATGAATTAGAGAGCAAAGGTCTAGAATAAAATTCATTTAGGAAGATAGCTGGTTCATAACTATTTTAGCAGCAGGCACAGAAATGCAGGTGTAAAGATCAAGATGCCCATTTCGTTTAATCAGCAACCTTATCTGGGTGTTAAACTAATTCCTTGCTTATTTAGTAGGTGAAAAGAGCATGTTGCTCCCACCACATTCAAACAACTACTTGGAGACTGAATTAAGCATCAAACAAGAAGCATAATAAAATATTGTATTTTAACCGAGTAAACTGTGGAATGAATAAGTACTTGAGAACTGAAATAACACTCTAAATAAACAATTCTTGATGTTTCTATTATAAGTGGCTGTTACCAATAGCGTATGTTTATGGTGCTTTAGAACTTATCTGAGAAGGAAACTGAATTATACAGCACAATTTCATTATTAGGGTTTTAGTATGTCATATATTTATATTTCTCATTTTCAGTCGCTAAAAATAACTTCCCCTCCAAATCTTGATTTCTAAGCTACCTGCCCTAGCCTACATCATGCCAAACTCATTAATGTTTAGGCTTACATGTCAGGAGCACAATCCAAAGTAAATTGGGGGCAATTTAAAGTAGAACATAGCACAAGCTAAGGTCAAGCACATAGACCTTAGCACAAGCTAAGGTCAAGAGTTGGATCCAAGATGATGATGTACTTCAGGAATAAAGCACTTAAAAAGGGTTACATCCTAGAATCACTTGGTTGCACCCATTTTCTGAGATCCTGCCTGAGGTTCTATCACTGTCAGAAGAAATTTTCTGTATAGGCTGATGGCAGGTGGTAATTGGAAGACAGCAGAGCCAGACAGGGCAAGTTGGAGTACCTGGTCTGGTTCCCTGAAGTTTACAAGATTACCTCACATGCCCATTTAATGTCATCTCTAACCTTTTCTTAAATTTCCTACTGTGATGAAACCTCATTCATCTCCTTTGATTTTTTTCCCCGTCTGTTGTTTGCCACAGCAGCATGTATTTTCTCCTTTTTCAGCTTAGCAAAAAGGAGAGCAAAAGCTAACAGGCAGACAGATTCATAACAGGGTTTTCTGCAGAGAGAAGTAGCTGAAGAGAAGGTAGAAAATATGACATATACTACTTGCCACCCAAGCAGACACACTCAGGGTGGCATTCAGCATCATATCAACAATTAGCTTGTTGATAATGTCATTATCAAATCTAAGTAGGAGATCTTGGGAGAGAAAGGTACTTTTTACTCCTGGCTGCTGGCATTCATCATTGAATCTGCTCAGAAATTACAGAAGCCTGTTTATATTTTGTTTCCTTTCACATTTTTGTGAGATCTTCTAAACAATATTTTTCTTTTAAACACACAGATATGCCTGGTCACTACCTCTCCCAGTTTAATTCTGGGCTGATGCAGGAACTTGAGACTGCAACTGAGCTTTATGTGCGTTCAAAGTCTGTCAGGAGGAGAAGCTTCCTGTAACAGAGTCATCAAAATGCAGAGGCCAGTGGAGATGCTGAGCCTCCTGCTCACAGCAGGAAACCTTGGAGAGCATTTTCCTCAAGCTGCTGGGTACACATGCAGATGGGGCAACAGCTGAGGGCGAGGACAGCTCTGTGCAATAACTTGCTTTGTTTTCTCATCCACAGTAATCTTCTGAGTGAGAAATGAGCCGACAGGAAACAGGAGCTAAACATCCTACTCATCCCTGAGCGCTCACAAGTACAATTTAAGAGGCAGTACCTGAAATCAGGCTGTAAGTGTGCATAGAAGAGCTGTCTTCCATACATTTGCCATTCATCCTACCCTTAGGTTCCCTATGGATTTGTGTGCATCCTAAACACTTTCTCCACAGGCACTGCATTGCGCTTTTCTGCTTTCTCTCCAGTTTGTCTGTTGTCATCCTGCAAATCAAATAAGGATTAGTCCTCAGCAGTGAGGACTAACCAAAGATACCAATGACCCCAGACCCCTGGCTCTTGAAATCAGAAGGCCAAGACAAGAAATTGCAATTGCAGTGGGCAGCAGAGGAGCACTCTTTTCTTGTTCATGTGCCAGCATCTCTACTGGCCAGAAGTGAGCAAGCCTTGTGTATCCAGATGGCAAAAACACACCTGGGAGAGAAGCAGTGTGCACACACATGTATTTGGGTTGTACTGTTTGAAAAGGTTCATGCCAGCAGTAGAAATTCTTATAAAAGATCTCCAGAAATTAATGCAAATCCATTTGGATCAGACTGTATAACACTACATGTTACAACTTCCTTTTCCCAAAGGATGGTAAAAAATAGCCCAAGAGTTATTATTTTGGCCCTTCACATAGGGCCCAGGTAAAGAATAAACTGATTTGTTTGAACATGTGGGAAGTTGGTGAACAATTCTTTGAATAAGAAAGCCAAGGTTTGTATGGGCTCTGTCTGTTGATGGGCTTTCCATGGTTAAGCAATTGCAGTTTAACAGGTCTACAAGAAGTTTCTGCTTCCATATAAATCAGTAACAGCAGCCACACTCAGCCAACAACATCCAACATAGCAGAATACAGAAATGACTGTGCAGTCTTCTAATAAAGGTTCAACTAACAGGTCATAGCCTTTTGAGGAGGAGAAAACCCTCCAAAATCAACCAATGACTCCACCCAATGCCCACATCTTGTCTATATTTTGCCAGACTGTCAGTCAGAAGCGGGGGAGGAAGAGCATCCTTGCAAACTCTGTGTGCACTGGAGTGAGTCCCAGCATGCTCATCCTTTTAAAGACACAGCGTGGTGGGAAAGAGTGAGACTCCGCAGCAGACCAAAGTCAGCAGCACTGTGAGAGGCCACTGTGCTAAACAAAGTGGAAGAAACTGTCAGATATATGTCTCTATATTATTTCCACCCAACTTCCTTCATTTTATCCAGGACTGTGGGAATAGGAGACAGGAAAGAGCTGCACCTACACGCTGAGTCGTGCTGGAAAAGAAGGAACTTTATTCACATCTTTGACATTTGATAGAATTCCAAAGGTGACAGTGGATGGGAGGGTGAAGCTGCCACCCCTCCAACACACTGGTCAGGCCAACAGTCTGTCAACTCTCTCCTCCTCCGTGAAAATATGAAAACAAACCATTTGTTGATACTTGAAAGCATGAGAACTCCATTACAGAAACAAAAATAATTTCAGAAGGCTGAATCGGGGCAACATGGAGGATAATCACAGTATAAGGGGCAAGATGTCTCATGCTTTACTTATTTTCTCTCTTTGTGCTCATTCACCAAGGGGTTGTTCACCCTCCAGCTGACTGTCAGAGGCTAAAGCCAAGCTTGGCCTATTCGCTTGACTCCTGGAACGACCAAAAATGTAACATCAGGAGACAGAGAAAATTTAGGAAAATGATTGGTGAAGAACTTATGGGGGATATTTTTCTATAAGGTTTTATGATAAAAGGTTAAATGCAAAACGTTCAAGCAACTGCCCGTCCTGCCCACCTCATGTGGAAACTGCTCACTAAATGATTTCTCAAGATGAGGAATATATTTAAAATAAGGATCCTGTGCTAGAAAACTCTGACATTATTGAATACACCAAATCATGAAATAACACTTCATTCTCCCTGAGCAGACAGCCTATTAATGGAATAAAAGAACTGTAGAGAAAATTTAAAGAACTTTGACTGTGGTTGGAGATGTTAGAGGATAAGAAGGGGGGAAAATGTATTGTGTTTGAGACTTATTTCTTTGTTTGCTCCTGATAACTTTGTCTTCAACAGTGGAGCAAGGGAAGTCTTTTATGCCATGAATACCCTGCCTGCCATGCTTGCAGTCAGGATTGGGAGGGTTGAGGTCACTTGGCATTAACAGAATATGAATTTAAACCATTCTAATTTAAATCCTCACTCCTCCATGTTTTTCTCACACATGAGACTGTTTCCCATCCCCTTCTGGAATCCCACAGACCTTAAATGGGGCTCCTCACATGTGTAAAGGTTGATGGAATAAAGCTACGTGCAAGCAGAAAGGTCTCTTACTTTATTTCCTGAATAGTTGAATGTCGCCTTGATTTCAGCCTTCTGAATTGTTTTCGTTTCTGTAACAGGAGTTCCCACGCTTTCAAGTATCCACAAATGGTTTGTTTTCATATTTTCATGGAGGAGGAGAGAGCTGACAGACTGTTGGTCTGACCAGTGTGTTGGAGGGGTGGCAACTCCACCCTCCAATCCACTGTCACCTTTGGAATTCTGTAAAATGTCAAAGATGTAAATAAAAGTTTATTCTTTTCCAGCACGACTCAGCGTGTAGGTGCAGCTCTTTCCTGTCTCCTATTCCCATAAAGAATAAAGATTTCAAGAAAGAAAATCAATTAATTCTCATTCAATCTCCAGAACGAAAGATAAAGATTCTGTTTTTTGGAGAAGTGTAGGCTGGTGCTGTCTCCTGGATGAGGAGCTTCCAGCTGTGACCTCGTGGGATGGGGAAGGAGCACAGAGCACCTTGCCAGCCCCTCCTGTCTCTCAGATTCTCTCCCCAGCTACTGCTGGGCTCATCAGCTGCAGGGGCTCTGGGCACAATAACAGGCATCTGCAGAAGAAACCGAGTGCTCTGGACTTGTTGCTCCATTCAGGGAAAAAGTTACACCGAGGGGGAAACATCTGAAGCAAAATTAAGTTGTTGCATGGGATTGCTCGTTGCTCTACTTTAATCTGCTTTTGCTTCTGGGGTTTCTTTTGCAGCTGCCCTAATTTCCTCTTGCTTTCGCATTTTCTATTAATTTCAATTAAAGCCTCCATAGGCTCATGAGCTAACAGACTTTTTTATTATTGTTTTTTAAAAAAGCGGGCCAATACTGACTTTCCTGTTGCCTCTAGACTATTGCAAAGGAATGTAGGAGCATGAGTTTTCAAGAAAGAAACTGCAACTTCTGTAGAGCTTCCTCACTTCACCAGAAAAAAAGTCTGTATTTTCACACACTTGTGCCTTTTAACATTTAAAAAGGAAAAATATCTTTTCTTCCCACATGTCCATGAAATCTCATTTTCAGAAGAAACATTGATGCATATTTACTAAATAGTGAAAGAATCAAAGACAGATTAATGTGAAAAGTCTAAAGTGGTGCCTGAATGATTGAAATCTTGTAGTCTAAAGGCAAATTCTAGCATTACTGGAATCCTCTTAAGCCAAGAGGAGGATATGCTTGTAGACACATGGAGCATAACAAAAAAGATAAAAAACCCCAACGCCTTGCCTAATCTCAAGATCTAGAGCCTGAATTCTGTTCTGACATACAACATTTCAGGTCTTCTCCAGGGTGTGAAGTTTAACCAACCTCCCAGACAAATCTGAAACCAGCAGGCTCGAAATGTAAGGGGAAATGAATTTGATTAAAAGAGTGATTGATAAATCACTCTTTTGATCAAATTCAGTGATATTCAATGAATGTCATTGATATTCACCTATCAATAAAGTTAGCCAGAAGCAGTGCAGGAGGTGGAAAAAACTGCAATGCTGTAACAATGGGAGCCTTGCAGGGAACAGGCTGAAGAAAGAACTGTAAATATATTTTAATAACTGTAAATATATTTTAATAACTGTAAATAGCTGAAGAACAGGTCTGAGGGGCTGGAGGGAGCAGCAGAGGAATGGTTTCGGGAGGCTTGTACAGGGTTTGGGAGGCTGGCTAGGAGTGCATGAGTAATATCCAGAGACACCTTTATCCTCTAATGGAGCTGACAGAAGCTGACAATTATGACAATGGTAATGAACCTGTCTTGTCTATTTTAAGACACCTTGTATGAAGAATTCAGCGAGGAAGAAAAAGGAGATTGTTCTTTGGTTGGTTAAAATACCATGACTTCAAGGGATTCCCTTTCTGTTAGCTTCCCATGGAAAATATACAAAAGCACCATAATTGCAGAACATTTAAATGGGTCATTTAAAATAGATCCTACAAAGTGAGAGGAAAAAAGTCCACCCTACTTTAAAGTAACTTTTTTTAACAAAAAAGAAAGAGGACCTTCTTTTATCTTCTGATTCTTCTATTATCTTCCATACCATGGAAGGCCAAGAAAGCTCATAAATTTACTTTAGATAGCTTGTAGGTTTACTTTATAAGGCTGCTTTGCCCTGAGATTAGCCCAAGTGTGATGTCTTCTTGATGTTTACAGATGCCGAGGGATCCAAGACATTTAGTTTTTTCCCCTTTTCAGTTTGTTCTGAAAACATGCTGTATCGACTTCCTGCCTTTTTCTTATGTTTGGGATTTTTTTTGTGCTGTTTAGCTCCAAGATCATTGCTTGTATTGAGGGAAACTTTCATTGGCATTTCAGTGGATGTAAGTTTGTTCTCTTGATAGCATTCCTGCTAGTAACCCTGTGGTTTTCACTGAGGTTGTGAAGTAATTTTTGGACAAAGTTAAGCTGTAATGCATCTTTTAGTGAAACCAGTCAGACTAAGCTTCCTTTAAAATAAAGGGTTTTGGTGCTTTCCTGTTTCAGTATGCAAATTATTTCAGGATGTAATGTCTTTCAAAAATAACTTGCATGTGCAGATCAGCATTAGCTCACACTACAGGTTCAAAAACCAGTTATCTAACACACAAAATGCTCCTCAAGCACTGTTTCCCCTCTCAGGTTGTAACTTGTTAGTGTTGACAGGTGCACAGTGACACGTAATAGAAGCTGAAAAGGTCTTTATCTGTATCCCTTTGGCTCTTTAAATCTGATTTATGGCTGACAGGCCAGTATGGCTACGTGCATCCAGTGGTCCAAGTTTCAGCTGAGGTCAGTGGTCAGTGGCCACTCAGGTTCTGCTTTAGCATCTAATTTTTTTTGAACTGCTTACCAGCATTTTAATGGCATTTCTCTGCCTGTACCCAAACATGTTTGGGCATTCAAAAGTGCAATTTGGGAACCAGCCTATAGAACAATGATGTCAATCTCCTGCGGCTCAGTCAGACTATTTATTATCCAGTTTTGGGAAGCAGTCACTGACATTATTGTTCTGCTTAGTGCACGCCTTGAGTCCATCTCGCATCAGCATCTACTTGTGTTTGTGTTCTCGTGTTTGTCTTCTAAAATCATGAAAAAAGCATGTTTCAGTTCTAGAGATTCACTGAGTAGATGTTAGAATGGGGACATTCTTGAAGCTTCCAGACCCAGTTTTATTATTGTAGGCAGAGTTGAGAATCAGTATTCCCCAAGGGCACCATAGAGGCAAACAGCTGAATTTTGTGGCTTTTATTCTGTCAACTTCTGTCAGCTCTGGATTTCTTTCAAGAAGTGACATCTTTATCATATGAAAAATCCCAACCCAACATTTAATCATTTTGTTGTATTTCCCCGATGATTTAATTTTTAATTAAAAAAAGTATATTTAAAAGAATTGTTATTTTTGAAAAGCTAATTCTCAACAAAACCTAATGCTAAACAGGGCTGATAATCCTGAAGTTGAAATGTCAGATATTTAGTAGAGGAAAACATAGTAAGGAAATCTACCCCAAAATATTTATCCTGGGACTATTACATTGCAGTGGCATCACTATTAGACAGTTCTCTGAGAAAGAACATTAAAGATGAGGTTTTTAGATTCTTTCTCCAGATTAAGGCATAACAAAGCTACCACATATGAATGGAAAATCTAACGTTTTTCTGGCTTTATAAATTCTAGAAGCTTCCTGCATCTAAAAGGAATTGAGAAAGTAAATGGATAAACGTAAATTGGAACAAGCTAGCAAGCCAAATTCAGAAAACACTTCGACAGTTTTGAATATGCATTTGCAAAAAATCTTTAACATTTGAGAGTTAGCCAAAGTTCGTAGCTGGAATTTAAATTTTAGAAAACATATCCGCCTGCTCTGACAATAAATATTACACATGATATAACATTAATCTCAGCTGATAATGTTCCTTATAACACATTTTATGAATCATCACACTTCTCTGTTTTTAACACCCCATCACTTAGAAGGAAAATCCGAGGAATAGAGAATGAGCCTATTTTGTAGAATCAGGAGTAAGAGCCTCCTTAATGCAATGGTGTTTGGAGCAGACTGATCTATGAGTTGCTGAACTTTTATTCAAGTAATAAAAATTAGGCACCTGGGGTTTTTGCCTTAATTGCCTTATTTGTATAAATAAACATGGATATGATGTGATCTGATTTCAGCTCTCAAATTCCTATCAATTTGTTTAAGCCACAGTTCCTGTAACCTCTGCCTTTGTGCTGGTCTGTCTGACCAGAAATATCACATCACTTCTCTTGTGAGCTACTTTGGGGGTTTCAAATGACAAAGAACAGGAACTTTAATCCTTCTTTTTCCAAACAATTTGTAAATCAGAACCATCAAAGCACACGTGCAGTGGGAGAGTGCAGCCTGTGGTTTTGAGGATGTTGTGGTTCACTGCATCTCTGAGGAGCTTTGAGCTCACATATCCCATGATTTTATTTCAACACCTCTCTTCTATTTTCTCCAGCCTGTTTCTCAAGAGTGAGGCAGCAAATCCAGATATACAGAGAGCACCTGGTAAGGCCATTTGTTAAGTGAAATTCTCATCTCCATTACAATCTTGCAGCTTCCTATCATTATGCCTAGGTTAATCAAAGATAATTGCAGAGCCCCAGTGAAGCTGGCAGAAATGTATTTGGATGCACAGCAGAAGCCCATGTTGATATATACCAAGACTAGTTATGCATCCTTTGACAGAATTATTTTCCCTGCAATGGATGGTGGCAAAACCAGGGTCTGAGGAAGAGCAAGCTGTGATTTTTTTGCTGAGTTATTGTTTCCTTAATGGCTCTTTAAAAATGCTAAGTTTTTCACACTGCAGCAATTAGCCTGCCCTCGTACTTGGCAGTGAATTAATATTAGAGCAGTCTGGAAAACGCCCTACAGTTGTCTGCAGACCAGGGGGGTGCCGGTGTCCCCACCCAGGGGTGGCCCTGGGACTCCCTGTGACCCAAACGTGGCCATGAGCCCTGGGTGTGCATTGCCAGGGCACAGAGGCAGCTCCTACCATGTGAGAAATGGATTTGTAGAGAATTCCCAAAGCCTGACACAAGGCTCACACAGTCTTGTACATCTGTGCGCAAACTTTGAGATAAGATGTGCTGACTTAGAAAGGCCATGGGATAGGAGAGACATTGGTGAGAGAGAAAATGAGCTGGAAACAAGTTTCAAATGACGGTCTTCCAAACAGACCAGATATTTTGGAGAACCAGAACTGTGAAAGATGCATTGTAATGAGACCACATGGGGTAAAATAATAAGTGATTGGTGTTGGAAGTATTAGCAGCACGGTGTGGCAAAAGCTAATAGCCTGAAGAACATTTATAAGGTATTGTAATAAAGAAATAAGTTGGCTTCTGATAGAATGGCGTTGAGTTTTACATCTCCTGTGTCCCACCCTTTTATGAGGTTGATAATGAAATGAAATCTTTGAAATGCCTCTCAGTTGCCCCATGTCTGCAGAGCTGGGTTTTTCCAACAGTACAAGGTGCACAGTCCCTGTGCAGGGCATCCAGGTGGGTGGGAGGTGATGGGGACAGGAAGCTCCTGGTACATTTTGCTCCTGGTACAGGCAGAGCTGTTCCAGTTTTACATCTGCTGAATCCCTTACCCTGACACTTGAACACCAGGGCAGAAGAACCCAACCTGAGCTCTTAGATCTGAGGCAATGAAATGTCTGAATGTCTGTGCTTCCAGCAGCTTGGGTTTGCCCCTCATTCTTGTACAGGATCAGTCAACACAGGTACCTGGCCTGGGATTGTGTCTTAATGCTCCTTGAGCTCCTGCTGACAACAGGAGGTACTAAATATTAGCAACCCATTTCCCATCTCTCTCCCAGCTCCACTTTAAATCATTGCTGAAGTCTTCTTGGTGTTATGTTTTTGGTTGTGGGGTTTTTGTTTGATTGCTTATTGGTTTTTTTTTCTTTGTTTGCTTGTGGACTTGTTTAAAAGAAGAAGAGAGGACTGCATGTACAAGAACCATTCTTAAAAACCCCAAATCTCTTGGTTAAAATTGGAGTCTACAGTACTGGTGAGGATCACAGATTCAACTAATGCAGCGCTGTGCTATTTGTAAACACCTTCTCATTGCCTGCAAAAATGGAACAGAACATACCAGGCTGCCAGGGAGAAAGCATTATCTGCAACTACTTTATCCTGACACTTCTGAGAAATGGAGGAAATGAGCTTGGAGTCAACTGAAGTGAATGCAGATATCTGTCCTACACATCTGGAGAGCCTTCAGTGCTTTTCCAGCTTTGATTGTCATTAGCCAAATGCTATTATTCCCTGCTTTTTACAGAAACTGGAGTTGAAGGTCTGGAAAATCTCTGGAAGGGATGTTGTGAATTTGGGACACGAATTGTTTCCCACTTTAAGGTTCCAATCACACATTTCAGGTTGGGCTCAGAAAGTGAGCATGCTCGTGTCACAATTACATGAGTAAATCTGCTTTTAGCAGCCACCTCCATTGGGTCCTGGGCCTTTTCAGCAGTCCATGCTCCACAATTCCTGGAAGGCCTTGAACAAGATGCCAGCACGTGTGGACAGCTGGGCTCAAACACTGAGGGAGTCAGAGATCATCACAGATCTATCCTAAAATCTTGTTTGGAGTTTAAGAACAGGGTAAGCTGCCTGTATAAATACATGAAAAGTGTTTATGGGCCATAAACTCTGACCCAAAATGCCCTAGCAAGATTTTTACTCATAAAAGTGCCTCTTTTGAAACTGCCTCATCAAAGTGATTTGATTATTGTCTATTTTACTCATCCATTAATTCCCATGAAGGAATATGCACCATTTACTGTGGCAATCCCCACTTCCATTTTCTCTGATGGAGTGGCAGCTGGATCAAACCCACACTTTGTTTCATCAAGGAAAGGGAATTAATTCATTGTTGAAAAGGGCCACCTTCTGTAGTTTCACTAAGGAAGAACATTCCTTGGCTATTTTCATTGTTCTCCTGGAGCTGGCAAACTGAGGAATGCTTAAAGCCATCAGGGTTTTCTAAAGAGCTTTTTTGTGCACTGTGCATTAAGTTTCAACAATTCTGAGTCCAGAATAAGGCGGTGGCATTTCAATGTATTCATCACTCAGGTTATCAAAACAAATGACTGATTTGCCAAGACAGCTAGCACTGCTTCTAAGCTGCTCTAAAAAAATGAGAGCTTTTCAAATAGCACTATTACAGTTAATTAGATAGGAACTTGTAAGAAGGCAGCAATGAAATTAAAATAATAGCTTGGTAGCTTGGTCTAACATACTCAAAAGTCCAGATGTTAATAGCTGATTGGGAGGAGCTCTAAATTACACCGAAGCAAGTTCCAGAATTGGCTTCTTGTTATTCAGCAGGCAATCTGTATGCAATATTTAACAAATCAGGCATTTGATGAATAATTGTTGACAGATCCTGTCTGCTTCACTGCTTTTCACAGAACTGCATCAGTGAGACTAGACACAGCATATGTCTAAGAGGTTCCACAAACTTTTTTACCATTTTGTACATACTCAGTTTCTGAAATCCACCAAAGAGCTATTAATATTGTCCCTTCTACAGAATCAATAGTTAACAAGTCAAGAAAACCCAGTAATCTGCTAAAGAGCTACCTGGTGCTGCAGTATGGAATGGGGAGAGCTCATTTGATTTAAGAGTGTATGTCAAAACTTGGCTCTCAGCAAAAACAAATTAATGATCATCCGAAAGAATGCAGCGCACACGATGTAAATGGAAGCAGAAACTACCCCTATTAATAAGAAGGGAGAAAAGCAACTATTTCCAACTTACTCTAGCTGTAATTTTTCATTCATGAACACAATGAACAGCCTATTTTTCAGGAGTGCAGCCTTTAGAATATTATTCAGTGTTTGGTAACTTTCTACGGGTTCATCTGATAAGAACCTACTTGTCTTCCATTTGCTCAGATTTTGCAGAGTGTCTTCAGCCAGGAATTGGGCTCTAGGATAGAAAACAAGACTGATGGCCCTGCAGCTGATGGACTTTACATTGCAGGGACCTTTTGGCAGATGAATAACAGGCCACTGCAGGGACAGGACTGGGAAAAGGCAGCAGGGGAAAGCAGGCTTTGCTCAAATCAAGTTTTAAGCAGGAATTGCCTGGTTCTACAACCCAAACCAAACACTCCTTGGCCTCACAGTGCCTGCTTTGAGCGAGACATTCACCCTTGGAAGAGCTTGGAGATCCAGCACAGGGATTTCAGTTTTTGCAGGTTTGCTTGAATCCAAGGGCTTGTCTTTACTGTGGAGTAGGAGAACACAGAAAACCTTCCACCTTTCCTGTAAATATAAAGACAGCTCACTGCCCATGAGTTGACTGGCACTGCTGCCCTTGCTGCTGGCCAAGGGAAGAGCTGGCCTCACTCAGTGAGTGCCTTGTTTCTGTCCTCAGTGAATCAGGTGAATGTTTTACAGCTTAAAGTCATGGAAAAGGCACACAGCACAAAGTTGCACAGCACTTCTTCACTTTCCACTTGAAATTCTCCTGAATTAGGAGCAAATCACCCCGATGGGTTTAGCAAATTGGGCTACTCTGCTTTGTTTACACTGCAATTTGCTTTGTAGAGGCATTAATTTGATAAGTTTCATTAGGAACCCGAGAATTTCAATGACTAAAACCGCAGTGCCCTTATTTCTCAGGGGCCAATCTGTTTGTCCTTCATTCAACAGCCAAAGGCAGCGCAGGTGCACTCGCTGGGTCTGTTTGGCATCTCAGAGCTCAGTTAAAAGACACAGCTGGGCCAGTGGGCCGCAAAAGGAGTAATTTTCTCCCTCCTCCAGGTTTTTAAGGACGCTTTCCATAGAGCACAAGAGCTCTCAATCCTCAGGCACAAGAAATCAGGCAAGGAAGGGAGGCGACTGATGTGGCTGAGAAGGAAACTGCTGGTCAAGCTAAAGGGAAAGGACAAAAGAGTGCAAAGGCAGTGGGAGCAGGCATGGGAAGATGTGGGAACACTTTCTGGCTGTGTAGGAATGGGGTGCAGGAGGCCAAGGCATGGATGCAACCACAGATAAAATATAAGCAGAGGATCAGGTTTTAATTTATGGTTTAGCCCTTTGCAGCATTTCGAGGGAGCAGAGAAATCCGTGTGTGTGTTTGTGACACTGCAGAGGGCGTGTATAGAATGCTGTGGTATGGAAATTCATCTCTTTTTTTAAACCTAATTTATGGACAGATTGCACAGAAATATGCCTTAAAATTGTTGTCATCTATTAATAGGCAGGCAATACTGATTTTGTCTCTATTCCAAAACTGGATTAAAACAGAAGCTACAGGAATGTTCTTAATCATTCAGACTTTCTCTAAATATAAGTTGTGACTGATCTTTACTGGCATGCGAAATATTATAATTAACATACCATAATAAAAATGGTACATTTTCCACCGTGGGAAATCGTTCTCTATTAATAAGCCAACCAAGTGAATATCTACTACATATTACCACCAGCATAATTCAAAATACTGCACTCCAGGGAAATAAAAGCTCGGATTCCACAGGTGCTGCTGTGTGACATTCTCCCAGTGGGGTTGTTGCTGTGATTCAGGAGGGAAATAGTGTCAAAAAACCCACCAGTGCTTCTGCACGCTGCTTACTGGCCTGGGTCATATTTGTACACCATAATTGATTTTCCTCCAATCAGTGGAGAAAAGGCAGGGCCATGCTTTATTCTGAGTGCAGGGCTTTATCCACGAGATGGCACTCTGCTTGCCACTGCAGCGAACTAGCACAGGAGAAAATTAACTCAGCTGTAGAACACGGAAAAAATATTTATCGTCAGCCTTAATTTATTCAAACAAAATCTAATTTCTCATCATTTTCATAGCTCTGTATTTCAGCTGTATAATACTCACCTTATAGGGAGCTAAAGGGGACATTTTTTTAGTGTCAATGCAGATACATTTACATATCCTAATTTTCCCCAAAGCTGTGCATTCACATTCATTGTTGATTGGGCACAATTTCCACATAAAACCACAAACGTTACAGGCTGACTCAAAAGTTGCTGAGACCTCACAAAACTTTCAGCAGAGCTGGCAACTTGCACAGTTTGATAACAGGCAGAGGTAGCTGGATGTCACATTAGTCTGGGTTGGAAGAAAAATATTTATGGATTTTTTTTTTTTATATATATCAGATATAGATATTAAAGAAGTCTCCTCAGGACCCAGCAAAAGAAATGTCATAAAATGACTCAAAAACACTGGTGACATCGTGTGCCCATTGAATCAAATGCTTAGAGACAAGACAAACTTAGAACCATTGCTACAGCAGTTTTCTTTAAAGCAGCAACACAGAATCTGATGGACCACGGTAACTGATTTTAAATAATCTAATTAATTAATTGCAAAAATTTGGCTTAATTTTAAAATTAAGCAAAAGGAGCAAAAGGAGGCTTTAAAAAAGTATCTAATCCTGACTGCGTTATAATATAATAGGTAAATATGATATACATGTGTGTATATGTATAGAATAAAGTATTTTCTGCTACGTTTGGGCCAGTTGACACAAAAGATCAGCCACTAGAGAGCTAGATGTCTTATAAAAAACCTCAAAAACTGTGGTCCCCAGGCAAGGGGAGTTCCTGCCAGGTCCCAGTGGCACACAGGTCAAACCCAGCTCAGCTGGGCAGGAGCTCCCAGCAGAGGGTTTGGGCAGCAGGCAAGTGTTGATCTGTCAGGAATGGCAATTATTGCCAGGGTACAATGCCACATCACCATTTTCTGGAGGAAACACCTTCAGTTCTACCCTAAACTTCCTCTCATTTCTCCCTAACATTCTGAGGAAAAGCCCTGACTTGTCTAAGTCTATTAAGTTAAGCTATTCTCATCCACAGAGGTTTGTTCTCTGAAAGCTTTTCCATTTCCAGTTCTATGGGGTTTTTTTGAGTCAAAAGTCAAATTTTCTTTCAAAGAACTGTTCTGTTGTATGGTTTAAACAAATCCTTCCAACCAAGCGTTGCTCCCTAATGGCTGAGATTAGGCACAAAGAGAGGGTTTTTTTCCCGTGGAGATTCCAGTTCCTTGAGACTTTGTAGTTTGCTTCCTCCCACTCTGCTCCAACTTTGACTTCTGGAGTCCAGTGTCACACTGAGCTCTGCTTTAGCTTGTGGCAAGGGGTATTTTTTTTTAATTTTAGCCTGCTACATTTGTGTCTTCTAAAAGAAATGAAATACAAAATTGGTTGGAAGAAAGAGTTATGAGAACCTGACTTCAGCTAGGAACTGGAAATCACTCAACATTCTTGTTAGATTGTTTTCCAATTTTTTTTTCCATGCTAGTCTGCATAGGAACCAAGAAAGTATCCTATAAGAGCCCCTGTAATCCCAAACCTACCCTCCCTTCCCCAATAATACTAAAAAAATAAAAAAATATTGCTTTTTATATCTAGTAGCTTACATTCCATTCCTTCCCTGGAGGTACCATGGAAGTTTTCACTGGAGTACAATATTTTGCATCTTTGCTTTTCTCAACATTTTTCTCTTCTGCTTGCAGACAATTAGTAGGATAAAATTCCTCCAAGCAGGTTGAATTCCAATGTTCTGTGCCTTGAACTCTGACTTCACTCTGTGCTGAAAATGTTGTGTATTCTAGACTTGCGGCTTCAGAACACTCCTTGTTTGCTTCTTGCCGCACAGAATTCCTGCTGCAGTTCTGGTGGACTGGCTGTCAGAGGCACATACTTTGTTTGATATTTTAATTCTAATGAGGGTCTCAAAATTAGAACAAGCCCTTTATAGTGACAGTGAGTGATGATTCACCACACAAAAGAGTCTCCTAGACAGATAATTATTTAGGCATGTATTTCAGCAGATCATCCGTTAGGTGTCTCAGAGGAAGAGATTATTTTTTTTTATCAACAGGAAGACAAGACAGTGAGTTAAATTACTTGTAGGCAAGACTGACTCAGGAGGGGGTAATGGGAAGTTATTTGAGAGCTACACACACGTCCTGCCTAAATCTGGCCCTTCTTATTTAGATTGTGGCATTGTGGATTGCTGATTGTCAAGATTTCATCATGCCGTCAGTCCTGGCTACAAACTCTGTTAACAAAGCGCCCAAAGTAGATCTCAGTTGTTTTTTTTTTTTTATTTCTTTTTAATCTGAAAGGAAACATCACAGGCTGAAGGAAACTCATGACGCTTTGGAGGTCCTTGAAGAGATAGGCTTCAAATTGTTGGGTTAAAATTGTAGCCTGAGCAACTTTACCATCCCAGTGGCCTTATTCCATTTAGATGAGCTCTCTGCAATACTGCCCAGGGGCTTGGCTTTTCACAGGGACCCAAACTTTATCTGCTGTAGGAGCTCTGGGCCCCCACACACTGCTGCAGCACTCAGGGGTGCTTACCTGGGGGGAGAATTTATGATACCTTGAGCTGGGAAGGTCTAGTCCGAAATGTGAGGAGGTAGAAACCCATACAGCACGAGGATTTCTCATCCAAGGCAAGCATTATGTAATTTTTCAAATCCCTGATGAAAATTTCCTCTTTCCCCAGGATGCTCAAGAAGTATTTTTCTCTTAAATCTCGTATCCATATTATCTTAC